>VURO01008657.1:66201-81175 GCA_015108175.1 Pelvicachromis taeniatus
TAGCCCAGCCAGATAAAACAGAAAAAGAGGGGGGGGGGGGGGGGGGGGGGGGGGGGGGGGGGGGGGGGGGGGGTGGGGGGGGGGGGAGGTGGGGGGGGGGGGGGGGGGGGGGGGGGGGGGGGGGTTGAGGATGGAGAAGGAAGAATTAGATGACAACAGAATAATGTGTTATAAGAATGGAAAATACAGCGGACAGGGGGTTGAGAAGAAAGAGTGTGAAGGAGGAAGCAGAGGCCCTGCTTGCTTTTAGTGCGTGACCTCCTGACCCCTTTTAGCCACGCTTCCTTCACTTAGCTTTCCTCGCCCACCCCCACCCCACATCCATCTATCCATCTTTTATCCATCCCTCCCTCCCTCGCTCCTCTGATTGATGGCTCGGAGACAGGTGATCAATAGGAGGGGCAGAACATCCTGACGCTTCTGTTTCTCAGTGTGTTTGTCTCTGGGTGTGTGTGTGTGTGCGTGCGTGCATGCGTGTGTGTGTGTGTAAATACAGTAGATGAGGAAAGCCCTCCTAAGTGAGGAAATTTATCAGATGTCAGAAGAAACCGGGCGAGGGCTTAGATTAAGGCGAGTAATGGAATATCCTCACTTATATTTAAGTGTGTGTGCGAGTGTGTGGTCCAACCTTTGTCCTTTGTTATTTTCTTGATGGGTGGAGTAGAGTTGGTCAGCGCAACATCTGCATCAGCTGACACCAGTCCTGCTGAAAGAAAGCACGCTCTGGTTATGTGTGGGTATTACAGTGTGGACACACGTGTTTGCATACACATACATCTGCCCACTTGTGCGCTGTACGTTGTGTAAGGTCTTTACTGTACATGCTACATAAATGCATATAAAGAGAATTGCGATTAGGGACATAACTACCTTTGTCTTATGTACTTTTTTATTAATCAATGAAAGTCATTTGTTTTATAAAATGTAAGAAAATTACTAAAAATGTGATGTTTTGCTTGTGCTCAAGAATTAAAGACAACATAAACCAGAAAAATAGATATATTTAAGACACTTAAAACCATTATAGTTTTATTTTTTTAAAGTTACTTTAATCATAACCAGTCAGAAAATTGCTTTTAAAAAAAAAGTATACAGTTTACAGTGATGTGACGAAGAAAGCAGCAAATCCTCTGATTCAAGAGGCGGAAATGTGAGTACTTTGCATGGTTTCACAGATTTTTGCATTTAATCTGCCTGTTGGATGTGTGTGTATGTGTGTGATTAAGCATGTGTGTGTTTGTGTGTACCCAGTCTTTCAGGCGAGCTGGAGGCTGAGCTGCTGGGCTGCGACTGCAGAGGAGTGTTGGTTTCGTCAACAGACGGGGAGAGCGAGGGGCTGTCGCACACTCTCTCCTGCAGACGGCGAGGCAATGAATGAAAGTAAGTGGAGGGATTCAAACATGACGCTTACAGTGGTTTATAACTGGCTGCCAAAGATTAAAGCTCTCTCTCTCTAATCATTCTGAAAATACCATAAAATAAACTTTATTAAAGTTTTCATTGGTAATAAGACAGTTGAGTATGACTGGCTTTGGATGATCCGCCGCCATGAAATGCAGTTTATAAAGAAAAGTGCATCCAAAGGAAGGATTAAAACATAAAAAAAACAAATAAAAAAACATGCAGAACGCACGTTCACGTGACATGATTAAATTAATGCGTATGTATTTTACATTTATTTGTCGTAGAAGTACAACTGATTCATATTTTGTCAGAAATGTTTATTTTTGTATGAACAAAAAGCCAAAACTTAAAGATATTAAACTGCAAAACTTCCCAAATCCAAATTTCCTTTGGATATTACTCTTGAAAAAAAGGACTTATTTATTGCATGTATTTATTTTCACTCAAAAGTATTTGTTATCATGAAACAATACATCATTACACATCTTTGGAAACTCTAACATCTATTTGAACAACTTCACACTCTGCACCACTGCATGTATGAATATAAACATCACATACGTGCTGTTATTGTATGTGTAATGGTAAGTACATTGAGAGCAAAAGAAAACAAAGCCCTGTATCTGTACACATACTTGATCAATTAAAGCTGATACTGATTGCACTGCAATTTAAACCAAATAAGCTTTTCTTGGCAATTCAAGGACTCAATCTGCTTCTATGAAAGGCTTTAATCTTTATATTTGGGTCTACTGTGTTATTGTGAAGCCAAAATATTTAGAAAAACAGGGTATATGGTAATTATCTGATGGGCTGCAGTAGCCACATGAGACTAAAGAACACTGTGATGGCAGATCAACTGTCGAATAATAGATTTATGTATAGATGTAAGAAGTTTCACACAGGAGTTCCTCATGGATCGTAATCGGATCCTCTGCTTTTGTGTGTCGGCTTACCTTGATGACGGGCGCACGGTGTACGTGAGTGTGTATCTGCTGGGCTGCAGCGGCCATGTTGGCAATGGTGCTTAGGTGGTTCATCTGTGACATTGCCATGGCAACAGAAGCAGGCGGCAGTCCCATGGGCAGCAGAGGGTGGGGCATCATCATGAAAGGCAGATCCAACCCTGAGAGACAAAAAATAGAGGATAAACTCTCCTCACTCTGAGGCAACCTGACATTAAGGCAGGGGGTCTCAAACTGTGAGGTGGACCCCACTGGTGGGACGTGGGTAATAACTAGGTGAAAGACAGGAAGTGAAACCAAGATGAATCCATATCATTTATTTAATTTTCGGTGACAAGTTGTTGCTGATACTATTATGCTGACATTGATTTCAGTTCAATTCAATTGGGATTGTTTTTTTTTTTCACAAATAATGATTGGTAAGAATTGTTGGCTGTGGAGCAGAAAGTTATTATAGTTACTCAAAACCTAAACCTAGATGTGGAAAAAAATTTTTCAGTTAACTAAAAAAGGTAAAAATTCTATTACAGCTTGTCTGATGAGGCACTGATGGGTGTGTTTAATGAGAAGTTAATTGTCTACAAAACTGTGAATCAATGTTTTCAAAAAGTTCTTTAAAAAATCTGTAAAAACTGATGTATTTACATTCTTACACATTCTGAAATAAATACATAAATAAACATTTGGTTTCATATACTTCAGTTGCATATTCACTTTCACACTTATTTTTTTTTTATTCCAGTGCTCCTCCGACATGAGGCCTCCATACAATAATAATTAAAAAAAGACTAAAAGTAACACTGAAACTTATAAAAACTAAAACTTTCCAAACAATACAAACTAAACTGAAACAAGGAAATCCACCCTGGACACAAACTAAAATTAAATGGGATTAAAAACAAAAAGTGAAAATGAAAATAAAAGAGAAAATTAAGAAAACTATAATGGTGGTGGGCACAACACAAGTGTGGCCTCCCAGAAAAAGCTTGTAAATCAATCCTTTAAAGCAACTTAACAGCAGAAATATGACACAAAATGAAGAAAAGCCGAATACATTTTCTTTTTAATGCGAGTGAAATATGACATACAAGATCTTATTTTCTCTCTTTCTCTTTTTTTCTTTAAATGTGGTTACTTGAAGCTCGACGGTGGAAACGAGACAGTAACACAGTCTGTGAACTCGGGCTGAACTTAACCTCGAGGACAGAGGGAGAAGGAGAGGTGTCATTTCAGTGTCGAATGTCTCACTAACAAAAGTTAACCAAGCAGAGGAGGACGGAGAGAGAGAAAGACAGGAAGAGCAATAAAATATGGAGGTCAGAGGGCTGAAAGGTGACGAGGTGAAAGAAGGGAAAAAAGGGAAGGTCAGTTTTGTTTTGTTTTTTTCTGTTTTATTCTCCGCCTGCTCTCTTTGGATACGTCCTGTACTGGCGAATGTCCTGTCTCCAGGTTTGGTGCTTTATCTCTGGCTACACTTTTACATATATTCGCCCATCTCTCCATTTTTCCTCTTCCTCTTATCCACCTCTCAGTTTGCCTTCTTTCCCTCCCCCTCGTCTTCCTCTCTTTACCTCATGCACAGATGCACACCGGCAACCACACATTTCACCGCGTTTGTTGGGACAATCCATTAGCTTCGATTCATCCTTTAAACCCCCCCCCTCAAACCTCTTAGAAGCCCAACGTTGACCTCTGACCTCCAACCTCAGTGACCCCCATTGACCCTCAGATAGGCCACTTATTTTCCAAGACGAGCTCCCAGCTAGATGTACACACTTGAGCAGACGCCTCAGCTATCCCACACACACACACAAATGTGCAGCGGCTGCTTTCATTCCAATGAAACAATAACACTGATTGCTGTTGTCGTGACGATTGAAGTGATAGAATAATCAATGTGAGTGTTTGTTGCCGCCGCTGTTCTTTTGTGTGTGTGAGTGTGTGTTTGTTTGTGTGTAAATATATTACTTCTGCAGTTAGAAAAGGAGCGAGTATGAGTGTGTCTCTGTTTATGTGTGTGTGTGTGGTGTTGATGAATTGAGTCATTTAGTAGAGTGTGTGCTGATTAATCCCGGCAGAGTGTTAATACAGGAGATGGGAACAGATTAAATGGCGTACATTAACAAATATTGCCACCCTTTAAACACACACACACACACACAGACCTCCAGGGTGTGTGTGTGTGTGTGTGTGTTGTCCATTTGTCTATGTGGTTTGTCTCTCCTGGCATGGATGTGTGCACTCACTGTTGGCCAGTAGCTGTTGCTGCTGTAGTTGCTGTTGTTGATTGACAGCTCCTAAGGCGGGCCCCCTCCCGGCACCTCCCGCTGCACCACCAGTACCAGCTACTCCTCCTCCTCCCACTGGTGGTGCTCCTCCACCACCACCTCCTCCCCCTCCTCCCGGCCCTCCGCTGTGCGCACCAGCAGGGGGGCTGGTCAGACGCTCCTTATCCCAGGAACACTCACTTCCTCCTGGGTAGAGATGAAGATATTTTTATTCCAAAAGGGCCAAAAATAACAAATAAATACATGTCTGTGTGTCTTTTTTTCTTCATTTTTAAACAACAGTTTATCAGTTCATCCATCTCTGGGTACATTTCTGGGGAACCAAGGACTCTGGTATCTAGTACTGTGGCTAAACGTTGCTTTCTGTTACACTCTTACAAAAGCATCAGACAGGTAAATGGACAGGGACCACTATGTTAGAGCCCCCCAAATTGTAACCACAGCCTTTAAACCTCTAAACAGAAAAACTGACATTTCATAATGACACCTATGTGGGACACCTGTTACAAAACTGTGTTTGGCATAGACTGTAAATAAAAGATGGTGCTACTATCAAGTCACCCATTGGCTAGCAAGGCATTAGAAACATTGAGCTGATGTTAACTTAGTGTTGTGAAAACCAGCACGTAGACTGTAGATCGCATTAACTTCCTAACTTTAAAGCACGTCACCCTTTTTAACACTAAGGTGGGCAATAATGTACAAACTGAACATCACTTCCTGTTCAGTTAGACTTAGAATTAACTACTGAGACCCTAAACTCTCACAGAAATGTTTACCAATGCCATAAATTCGTTAGGCAGCATGGTTGTTTTCTCTTAGACTACACAACTAGATGTGTTTTTGCAGCTGACAGTGTTGCCCCCTGCTGGCTGTTAAAAGAGTATCTGTGTTACTTATTCGCCAATTCTGCACTACGTGTAGATATTTTCAAAGCTATATTTAGTATCAGCACAGTGGTTACATGAGTGCATGTGACTTGAACCACATGCAGTGCAGCAAGTACTCTTTCAATATAAGGATCACCAACTCAACCAGCTAGCAGTACCTTGCACTTAATGGCTCAATTACACGAGAGTAAAAATATGACAGCAACCAGGAAAAAATGTGTGGTTGCCCAGTGATTTGATTAATTTGTTTCACTTTTGTTGACTGATTGCAAGTAGTTGTAGTGACCAGCTGGTCAACCACTTTAGATCTTAAGTGACTGGTGGTCCGACTCTGACTGTAATCACTCTCAGACAGTTAGTTTCCTTTATAAATGCAGACAGATTGCCAACAAGTTGCAATCAAACTGAGTGAGTCTCTTTACAACACAGGACTCGACTCAGCTGGACACTGACTGGTTGTATTCTGGTTATATTCCTATATAAAAGAGAGAATGCCGATCACCTGTATAATTTTACAGTTAAACTAAATTTAAATTTACATTATTAAATTTTACAGCAACTACATCATTATCTGTTGAAGAATTTCTGAATTTCTGTTCCAAATCTGTGAGGTTCTGAATGTATGTAGTAAGTGTAAATTGCAAAGGATATATAATTTGCAAAGATTTTTCACAGTTAATCACAAACGGATTGCATGTAATTTCCTACTTGAAACCCTTTTAATTTCAAACCTCTGCTCACTGGTTGCAAGCGGTTGCATTACTGGTCCTTGTCTTCGAAGTAACCGTTTTAAAGGCAACAAGACCGCAAGGTATTTGGACACGGTCGCAATAATTTTGTTTGTGCCACAGTCTCAAACCTTCAGACTTTACCTGCTGTGCATGTGGGGAGCACAGGAGTTAAGCACATGGTAAAAACCGAGAGCAGAGGAGAGATTAGCGTGACTATAGATGATGTCAAAATGTAAAAGAGACTCTCACAGTGGAAATGTGAAAAGAGTGAAGTGCACATAAATCAGGTAGAAAGAAATAAAATTTTATATGTTTTCTCAGAAAGCCAGAGGTCTCTGTGGAGCAACTTGAACTAGTGAGTAGACGACTACTGATGGATAGATCGATAGATAGAATTGATCTAAAAATCTTGGTACATTTTCAAAGCTTCTTCAAACAGCAGGAAACATTTGGTTGTCTGGGAAATTAACAGCAAATAAAGCAAGCGTCCAAAATCCTGTTTCTCATAATTAAAGATGATAAATGAAATACATTTAGCTCGTAAACAATCACACGTGTGTTATTATGACTGACTGAAGCATTATTACTGTGTCAGCTTTTGCAGCCCGATAAAATGATGATCACCGAAACTTTTTTCCGTTGTTTGGTTGCAAAATGAATTTAATCACTTTCTCGCTTCACACCTTCATTCCCATCTCCACCCTCTCTCTCTCTCTGTATAATGCTGCCTCTCTCGCTCTGCACATCTCTCTCTCTGCTCCCCTGTTCCCTCTCTCATCCATCTTCATCTCCCTCCATTAGTTTGAATTAGCAACCGTCTCTCTCTATTATTGCCTACTGAATTCCCTGCGCTCTGTGAGTGTGTGTCTGTGTGAGTGTGTGTGTGTGTGGATGACAGCTGGGCCTCATCCCCTCTGCCATTTACACCGGGGAAGAAAAGAAGTATAAACAGATGGGCAGATGTTCTCTCTCTCTCTCTTCTCATTTTTTCCTTGGCCTTGTCCTCTACCTCCCAGCCTCTTTTTTTTCCCTTTGCCTCTCCTCCATGTTTCTCTCTCTCTCTCTCTCTCTGTTACACTTTTTGGGGCTTCCTCATATTTCCACGTGAGCCTTCTGTGTGTCTCTTCCTCCTTTCTCTGTCGAACTTTCTTAGAAACTTACACCTTTGCTCTGAGGCTACAGCTTGCAGTTCAGACACCTGGATGCCAGTTTGCATGCTTTTCTTTAGTTTGGAGTCTGTAATCATTCCTCTTGTTCATAACGTTAGATTTTGATGAAATCCAGTCTTATCAGGCTTTTAGTGTGAGGGAGTGGGGACTAAACCCACAGCAAGTTATTTAAAGCTAATAAGAGGGTTGTGAGACTTTATCTTCTGACCTTATGGTCTTTTTAGGAAAAAGAATTCACTGTTTTTGTTACTTGCCCTCTATCCACTCCAGAGGATATCCACATAAATAGATGAATTCAGATTTCTAAACCCTCATTAACTTCAGATGTATTTGATACAAAGAATAAGGACTGTGTGTCCCCTGTCATTTCCCCTGATGCTAAACTACAAAAAGACAACCAGCACGAACAGGAAGAATTAAGGAAGGAGGACACCCGTCTACATGTTTTGGTCAAAGTCATCGCTCCACCTATTTACTTTTTAAAACATAAACTTATGGTTGTTGAGATAGGGTCCAGCCCACCCACAACCCTAAGCAGAAGAAAATAGATGTATGGATTGAACCTGCTTTAGGTTTATATGTCACTAATTACAGTGTCAAATTAAGTCTGCTACAAAACTCGTACTGCTAAAGTAGCAGGCACCTCGTCTCCTTCAGCTTATTTAGGTATCAGTTACACTGTGCTTGTCTGCAAACACTGCTCACCTTCAAAGGAAAAGTTCTGCTTTAAAAGGTTAAACTTTTACAGTCAGTGCTGGTAGTTTTGATCATTATGCAGATGTACTGTTTATACCAGGGGTGTCAAACATACAGCCCACGGGCCGGATCAGGCCCGCAAACGGGTTTAATCGGGCCCGCGAGATGATATAAAAGTATAAAAAATAGCTGCAATTTTTCAGTAAAAGAAACTGCTGCTCCAATTGCATCCATTGGATGGTGCATTAGCAATTAAATCAAATCAAATCACTTTTATTGTCACATCACATGTGAGGTACACTGGTACAGTACATGCGAGAGAAATTCTTGTGTGCGAGCTTCCCAAGCAACAGAGGTGTGGAAAAATACAATAACATAAGAACAAAATAAATGTATGTACAATATAAGAGTGCATTACTGAGTGTGTATACTGAATATGTATGTCTACATGTGTGTGTGTGTGTGTGTGTGTATCCATATTTTTAAAATTAGATAGAGTAAAGGTTGGTAATTGGACATGTGCAAAACAAGTGGCATTTATGTACAGTATGGAGTGCATGATGTTGGAGTCCTGGTAAGTTAAGGTGAGGTGTCTATGAAGTGTTCAGCAGCCTGATGGCCTGGTGGAAAAAGCTGTCTCTCAGTCTGCTGGTACGGGACCGGATACTGCAGAACCTCCTTCCTGATGGAAGTAGTCTGAACAGTTTATGGCTGGAGTGACTGGAGTCCTTGATAATCCTCCCCGCTTTCCTCCGGCACCGCTCCCTGTAAATGTCCTGGAGGGAGGGAAGCTCACCTCCAATTATCCATTCAGAACACCGCACTACTCTCTGGGGAGCTTTGAGGTTGTGAGCGGTGCTGTTGCCATACCAGGTGGTGATGCATCCAGTGAGGATGCTCTCGATGGCACAGCGATAGAAGGAAAAGGAGTGTTTTTTCTTTTCTTTTTTTCTTTTTTTGAGAAATACTGGACTCGTCAAGAAGATCTAAGGATTTGGAAATTAAGTAACAGAAAACCCCACGAGATGGCAGTAGTGCAACATCTTTGGATGCAAGCTGCCGTTAAAAATGAAAGAAGAAGAAGACCTTTTAGGGTTGTTGTGTTTTTTCCTTCAAGACTGGCTAAGGCAACGATAGTGTGGCTGTGCAAAGCTTCCTTACTGCTACCCTTCTGGTCTCCGGCAGATCCCGTTTCTGTTTCTGACGCGTGAATGGAAACATATGCGCTCTCGTAGCTCACACAGCCTGGTCTCTCTGCAAGGTAGCCAGTAACATACTGGGAGGTCACTGTCTCTACTAGTCCTAGTCCAGCTACAAAGCCGGCCCACTTGCCTCCTTCTCCGCTGGTGCATCTTTAGTTCGGGTCACTCTGAGAGGGGATCTAGAGTGAGTAAATCATAACTACATTGGTTGCCTAACTCTATATTTTTCTACAGGGTTTCTCTCTCTTAGCTAATTGTGTTTTCGTTTGTGCCGTCTGTTTAGCCTCTGTCGGTTTGTCTGCCTGGAGCTTCCAGCGGTTCAGGTTCTTAATGTTTAATCATTTGAGTTCAGCTGTTGGTTTTCCTTCATACGAAGATGGTGTACTGAGTATTCTGATTTTATGAGGTGGATAAAATACAACAGAATCCACATTTAATGTCTCTTTTAAGATGGCGCCGTTGTAGTGACAGCCTGTCTTCGTAACGTTCGTTTGTGTCTTTAGCGGCTCTGTTGCTTTTTCCCCCCTTTCTTTCTTTTTAATCTTATTTTGTTACAATTATTTAGTTTTTGATACCTATAGCTCTATATTTATATTTTTATCTTAATATTTAGCCATCATAACTCTATTTCTACACTCATTTTATATTAGTTCTTGTTGTTGTATATTTGCTGCTATGACAACTCAATTTGCTTCTGGGAAAAATGAAGTTTCTCTGATTCTGATGACTGAGAACCTTCACAGACATACCACGACCTTTCTTCTACAGACATTAATTAGTTTTTATTATGATTATTATAAGTAGTAATAACATCTAATTCTGCACAAGCTGGGATTTTGGCTGTTTATCCCAAATGGGGGACAAATCACTGCTCAAGAAAAATACTAATGTAAAGCAACTAGTATTTGTTAATGACATGTTTTTAATCTTTCGTCAGTGAAATACTTGAAAAACATCGTTTACGTTTAAAAATATATATTCATGATATGTACTCATCAGTTTTTAGAACCAGTCATTACACAGAAACGGCTCAATTCAATGTGGTCATGATTCATTTAGTTTAACAGGTCATGTTCTCAACCTGCTTTCATTGAATCAGTAGATAGATGTATGAAAGTAGCTTTTTTAAATCTCCTGAAATTATAAAGAAAAACAAAAGACTTATTAAACAATCAGTTTTTGGTCCTGTATTTTTTTAACCTTTACACAGTCTGCTTTGTCCTATCATAAAGAATCTAATAATATGTCCAAGTGTTACACGTGATACTTTTTCCCTCTGATGATCTGTGATGGCTTATTTTGTTAATGAGGGCAGAAATGGGTGGTACTCCACCCATTTCTGCCCTGTGTAGAAATGGGTGGAGTACCTGTGTAAAAGAAGGCAGCAAATCAGAGAAGTTTGACTCGCTGGAAGAACTTATAAATACACCTACACTGAAGACTAATTTAGGACATCATCTTCTGACCTGGAAAAGAAGAAGCACTCTGTAAAGTTATGAAATCTTAGTAAATGAGGAAAACGGAACAACCCCAGGTTTCTGTAGCCAGGCTGACAAAGCCACTCGTCAAATGTTTGGACACACCTTCTCACGATTTTTCTTTTTTTAATGACTTTATATGGTACTGTAGATTCTAATTCAAGGCATCAAAACTATGAATGAACACATATGGAATTATGTAGTAAATAAAAAAGATGGAAATAACTCAAAGCATATTTTAGATTTTAGATTCTTCAAAATAGCCACCCATTGTTTTGATTACTACTTTTCACACTCGTGGCATTCTCTTGGCGATGTGACATAATCTGTCACTTTGTAGGTTTTGTCGTTCTATGATTGCATGTAACTGCTTTGGTTCTTTGTCATCATAGGCGAAAGAAGGGAAAGCATGGCGAAACCTCAACACATTGATGACCTCAACAAAAACCACCCAACGCCAGCAAATACAGATGAACCAGTTGTGATCCATGTGGAAAGGACTTTTACAACTATGAAGCAGCCCAAAGGACACCAGCGTTTTGTTAGGGGGGACAGAAGCTTTAGCTGTGATCAGTGTGGAAAGACTTTTACTCATAATAACAGCTTAAAACAACATCAGCTCATCCACACTGGATTAAAGCCATTCAGCTGTGATCTGTGTGGAATGTCTTTTACTCTGAATAACAGCTTAAAAAAACATCAGCTCATCCACACTGGATTGAAGCCATTCAGCTGTGATCAGTGTGGAAAAACATTTACTCGGATTAGCAGATTAAAAGAACATCAGCTCATCCACACTGGCATTAAACAATTTGTCTGTGGTCTCTGTGGAAAATCTTTTGGTCACATGAAGAGTTTAAAAAATCATCAACTTATCCATAATGGAGTTAAATAATTTTTATGTTGTCAGTGCTGAAAGGCTGTTATTTCTATGTACACATTAAAAATCTGATAATTCTGACTGGAAATGAATTTTCTAAGATTTGTTGTTATTTCTTGTTCTGTTCTTTTAGTTGTTTTTGTGCTTTATGTAATATTTGTAATTTCAAGTCTTTAGGTTGTGTAGTCATACCTCCCCTGTTTTTCACATTCTGTGTTTTGTCAGCACTTTTTTCTAAATTTATTGATAAAGGTTTTCACATGTAGTGTGACACATCAAATGTGTCCACACCTGCGAGAACCTTTTGGCATTTCCTCTGAGTCTGAATTTTATTTTCTCCAGTATTAAAAAGAACATAACATCCTCCAGCCAGTGTGATCGGGCTGGAAGTGAAAGCAATAACATCGAGCTGCTTACGACGAAACGTGAGAGCACTTCAAAATAAAAGGTCGAGTATAACAAGTGCTGGACAGGTAAAGAACATGAGTTAAATCACAGGGAGAGGTGTTGCATCTGTTGCACATGTCAAGAATACTAGGGTATCTTTTAGATAATCTAGATCTTGAGAAGTGTAATCTGTATACCGTCTTAACCTGAATAAGGGAGAGTCTGGCACATTAGATTGACATCTGTCAATTACTTTTTCCCAGTAATCTCCAGGAAATTTACCTCCCAGTTCCTGTTCCCAACTGAAATAATTTTTTTTAGTTGCGTAATTGCCCTATGTTGTAATTAAAGAATAGGTTTTAGAAATAAGAGCCTTACTGTGAGGTTTCAGCTCAAATAAGTCTTCCCACCAATATTTGGGGGGCTGACATGGAAACTCTGGCAAGATGGATGATGCACAATATCTTATTTTAAAATAGCAGAACAGATGATACAAGGGAAAATTGTACAAATAGGACAGGTCACTAAAGCTGAGAAAAGTGTTATCTTTAAAGAAATCATAAAAACATTTAATACCTTTTCTTGTCCATATACAGAAGGAGGAGTCCACCAGGGATGGGGGGAAGAGGTAATTGTTACAGATTGGGGTCAGAGAGGAGGCAGTAAATGACGCTGAAATTGATACCATATTCTAAGAGGCAATTACAACATAGTTATCTGTAAATTGTGACAGGAAGACAGGAAAGGATGAAAATTATAGTGTGCTGAAAGTGAGGTAGAGAGGCATGATTGAGTCTCAGGGTAACAGCAAGTAGCCTGAGGATCATTCAGCCAATAAGTAAACATTTGAATGTTGGCTACTAAACATCCAAAGCCAGAAAAAGCTAGGTGGAAATCAAAATCGGTTTGTCTAAGCTTTTGTGCAGCTGGGTTCATAAAAAAGTATTCACTGATTAGCATATTAATCTCTTACCTAGAGAAAGAGCCAAAATTTCAAAGTATTTCCATTATAGAAGGCAAGTGAATTGTTGGATTTGTAACATATAATAATAAATTGTCTCCATATAGAGCAATCCAATGTTCTGTGCTACTACGAGTAACCTCTTGAAACAGAGGAGACATTATGAGAGTCACCGAGAAGGGCTCTATTGCTAAAGTGAAAAGTAAAGGTGCCTTGACTTGTACCACGCAACAGGGCAAAACACTCTGAATTCACAGTGTTAGCACAAACTGATGCCAGTGGGGTAGTATATAAAAGATGAATCCATCCATCCATCTTACTCCGCTTATCCGGGGCCAATATAGCGTCCGCATTACTGCAGCCGCAGCACCGATCCGTCTGTCGATCTCCTGCTCCCTTCTCCCGTCACTTGTGAACAAGACCCCGAGATATTTAAACTCCTCCACTTGGGGCAAGAACTCGTCCCTGACCCGGAGTGGGCACTCCACCCTTTTCCGGCTGAGGACCATGCCCTCGGATTTGGAGGTGCTGATTCTCATTCCCACCGTGTCACACTCGGCTGCGAGTTGGAGGCTATCGCTCAATGAAGCCAACAGAACCACATCATCTGCAAAAAGCAGAGATGGGATTCTGAGACCACCCAAGTTAAAGCCTTCTGCCACTTGGCTACGCCTAGAAATTCTGTCCATAAAATGGGCACCCCAGGAGGTAGTAATGAAAGGAGTCGACTGCCCACCGGATAGCCAGGCACTCTTTTTCTACAGTGCTGTAGCGGGCCTCACGGTTGTTGAGCTGATGTACAGGACCGGATGGTCAACCCCCCCTACCTGCTGGGACAAAACGGCCCTCTGTTCGAGGCGTCAGTCGGCAGAACGAAAGGGAGAGAAAAGTTAGGCGTGAACAGCAGCGGCTCCCCACAGAGAGCCTGTTTCACCTGCACAAATGCCGCCTGTCACTGCTCCCGGGACATGGCATCAAACTGTGACACCTCATTCACCTTGCGATAGTCGACACAGAACCGTATAGACCCATCCTTCTTCACGACCAGAACTATGGGGCTACACCACACACTGTGTGAGTCTTCGATCTGTTGATCTCCCACTCGCTTCTTCCATCACTGTTGAACAAGACCCCGAGATACTTAAACTCTTCTCCACTTGGGGCAAGAACTCATTTCTATCAGTTTAGTGAAAAATTTATTTTATTCCTAACTAAGATTGCCACTCTTCTAGTTCTAGTGTCAAAATCTGAATGAAACATATGACCAATCCATGGAAGTTTAAGTTTTTTATGATCTTTGATTCGCAAATGAGTTTTCTGAAGAAAAACTACATCTGCGTTGAGATGTTTTATATGATTGAGAACCTGAGATTTCTTTCAGGCCTTTCACATTCCAAGACAAAAGCCTAATAGTATACTATTAATGGTGTCATGACCGAACATGTACTTGCCTTACTGAGAACTGTTTTGTGACAAGATGACCATATATAAGAGAGCGAGAGAGAGAAAAGAAGCCCCACATGCAACCAATGCGTGTGTGGCGGAAAACTAACACTGCACATCACTCTGAACCGACCATCCCCACTGTCAAATATGGTGGTGGCAGCATCATGCTCTGGGGGTGCTTCTCTTCAGCAGGGACAGGGAAGCTGGTCAGAGTTGATGGGAAGATGGATGGAGCCAAATACAGGGCAGTCTTGGAAGAAAACCTCTTGGAGTCTGCAAAAGACTTGAGACTGGGGCGGAGGTTCACCTTTCCGCAGGACAACAACCCTAAACATAAAGCCAGGGCAACAATGGAATGGTTTCAAACAAAACATATCCATGTGTTAGAATGGCCCAGTCAAAGTCCAGATCTAAATCCAATCGAGAATCTGTGGCAAGATCTGAAAACTGCTGTTCACAAACGCTGTGCATCTAATC
>VURO01008659.1:9921-40815 GCA_015108175.1 Pelvicachromis taeniatus
GCAGCGCAGATGTTTAATGGCACAAGTTTGAATGTATTGAGGCTGAAATTAATAGAGTAAGACCCATTTTAACTTTATGGAAAACAGAAAGCAGGCAACTCATTGTGGTCAGCGTAGCCTTTTTATAATGGTTGCAGGCACGTGCATGATCCTGACAATGTTCCCTGACCTCATTGTGCCTCAGTTTTGAGCTACTGAAGCAGACTGTTGGGTTGGGTTCAGGATGTCATGTGGCTGCTTTCAGCTCTTGCTCTGTCATGGCTGCTGTAGTATGTACATCAGGGCAACTCTGGCCATGAACATGAACTGTTGTCTCAGTGGATGGTGCTCCCCACATGTAGAAATAGCATTTTTCTGAACATTGTTCCATTTTATAAGTACAAATGCATTTTGTGGCTCTTTAGCTCTTCATTGATTCCACTGTAGGAATGGCTCAAGTCAATAAATGTTGCATTAGTATTTTTTTTTAATCCACTTAAAAATATCAAAGAGCTTTTAAGAAGCTTTGATGAATAAATTGCATTGTGTTGCATCAACAATGCCTACCGATAAATAAAGTGGCACTAAACCCTTAACAGATCAGAACATCGACAATAAACTCTCCTCCCACTCACCCTTCCTTCCGCTCAACACTGACATTTACTCCATTTTGTTATTCATTGATTGTTCTTAAGAACAAGAAATGACAAAAAGATGAATTTAACTCAAAAAGAAAAAGAAAACAAAAGAAAACTTCTGAGGAATGAAATTTGGATTTGTGAAAAATCCTCCATAACATACTCTGTGAAACTGCTTTAGTACTCATACAGATGAAGGATAAGAATATATCAGTTAAAAAAAAAGACACATTTTAATTTTTGTTTTTATTTCATCAGCTCTGTCAAACTCCACTGTGCACGTGCTCAAAGTACGTTTTAGTATGTGTGCATTATTTATTTATTATTGTAGGGTTTTTAACTTTATAATATAAAGCGCCTTGAGGCAGCTTGTGTTGTGATTTGGTGCGGTATAAATAATAGTGAACTGAATTGAATTGTTCCTTTAATGGCTTAGGTAACACATGTCATACTATGAACTTTACTTGCTATTTACGTCATTCGTTCACCAGAATGTTTTGGAGCTTTCAGTTTTCTTTCTGCAGTGTGACATTCGAACCTCAATGAGGTTGACGGAAGACTTGTTGAAGTCCTGCTGGCATGCGGTGGTTTTAATGAGCGGAATAATGTATAAACTTGTCAAGTGAAAGGGATCGCCTGCGGTCGGATGGCCCTCTTGCTCTCCATGAGAGGTGAGCTGCACTTTCAGGCTGTTTCCAGCAGTCTTTGATGTGGTTGCGCAGTCGAGGCCAGGTTTTTGTTATGAGTTAAAATGAGAAACCTTTTGTTCTTTGTTACAGCTTCAGCAGGTTTTGTTGGCAGTGACAGTTGGCAGTTTTTATTTTTAATGTATTATGACACGTTGTGTTTTTTTTTTTAAGAATATTCACTTTTAATTAGCATAGTATTAAGGATAGGACCTGTTCTTTGTAGATAACCCTGGTGCAAAGGCTGAGAGGTTGGAAATCATTTGTCATATCCAGACTTAGTTTCTGGGGTTTGATGGAGATGCTATACAACTCTTTAGTGGCTTCCAGGCAGCAC
The DNA here is from genome assembly GCA_015108175.1 of Pelvicachromis taeniatus. NCBI lineage: Eukaryota > Metazoa > Chordata > Actinopteri > Cichliformes > Cichlidae > Pelvicachromis > Pelvicachromis taeniatus. The sequence continues at coordinate 11,562 of VURO01008659.1, forward strand.
AGGCACTATAGTAGAAAAACAAAGAGGCTTGTTTGACTTGGCCCATGAGAGTCATTACTGAGGCTTTAAAATCTGAGACTACTGGAAAACCAGCAGGTTGTCTAAACTGAATAGCCAGTTCCTGGTTTGACAGCAGGATATGACAGTATACACTCAGGCACTATTTGAGTTTGAAGAGGGCAGACTTGCATGATTGTGTTCAGAGTAAATGTCAGTCTTGGGTAAAATGAAAGTGGAATAGAACATTTTTAAATCAACATTTCAGTGAATGGCTTGCATGGTTGTTGGCACCACATTCTTTTGTTTTCTCTTTGATATTAAGAAGCTTTTTTATATTTTACAAGTTTGAACAATTATTTTAACTGTTTTTTGTCTTCTTTTTTTTAACTGATGGTATTTTCAGACTTTAGGAGTTAGTACACATGTTAAATGATGACTTATTTTGCAATAAGGTTTCAGTGAGTTTGGTGTTTATCTCAGAAACAGAATGTCCTCTGTGGAGTTTTGATCTCATTCAAATTTAATACACAACTTTAAATGTAATCTGTATGTTTAAATCAAGTTATTGTTCAAGCTAGTACAAGTGTAACTTATACAATGTGTGCGCGTCTGTGTGTGCAAGAGTGTGTAGAATCACAGACATGTGTGATGGGAGGTTAAACTCTGCCTTAAACTCTACCTCGTTGTCTATTAGCAGCACTGACAGCTTAGCCAGCACATTCTGTCTCTGCCCTCTTCCTGTAATAACCTGCCCTGTTACAGCCAGCCTCCGTCCAGTATCCGAGTATATCGTTAGGTGATTGGAATTGGGCAAGCATGAAATGGAAGTCACGTTAATATTGATCCAAATGTTTAACGGGGTGTTTTACCTCCGAGTGTCCTTGCTGTCTCATTTCAGGTGAGCACCTTCTCTCAGAGCTGATTGCCCCAGGCAGAGATCTTTATAGCTCTGTACTTCTGCGGAGGCAGAGTCATGATGTGATATTAACCTTCTCCAGCTCGCTCCAGCTTTATAATCACAGATATTAAATGAAGATAGATGAGCTTGCTAACATGTAAATCCAAAAATAACGGCATTTGAATGCAGCTTTTCAGCAAGTATACGGAGGTGTGGGGCTTATTAGACCGTGTTCTTAGTGTTTTGATGAAGAGAAGAGATTGTTTGTAACCTCTGATTATTCAAGGATATCGGATAAAGATTACCACAAGTGGAAGCGTCTGCACTGTATAAACTCCCCTACATGTTATGTTTATATTTACACACTTAAAACACATACAGATGGCCCGCATTGCAGGAAGTATGAAATTGTCATTCCCCCTCCTCCCTCATTTCATCTTTCAGTGCAGAGTAAATAAAAGTATAGAGACATGGGGCAGAATTGCATCGCCCTTCACAGTAATGCAATCCCATGAACAGGACTCTTGTGGAATGTGGAGCCTGTGGAGAGCGAGCGTAGGAGGACAGGATCTGAGTCTGGGAAACGGAAGAGTTATATTTAAACTGTTCTATAGAGTTTATATTGTATAGATGTTGGAGTGAGTGTGCAAACCTTGTGTGAATGATAGTGCAGTCTGGTCATAGTGTTGTAAATAATCTATGCATGTATAAAACAGGAATGCTCCTGAAGAAGCTCTAGAGTTTATTTTTTTTAAGTCGGGTAAGACTTGAGATTTTTACGTCAGGGTGCATTTTGAGACACAAGTTTTGTTTTAGGTTTTTTTTTTTTCTAAATATTCGAAGTATTTACGAGATGTAAAAAGTTGTTGAAGATTTTTCCTGGTTCATACTGCTACTTGTGTCTAGATTAGTTTGGTGTGAATTTTTTTGTTTTGGCACTATACCTTCCTGCAGTTATATAATGGAACCAGGCGGCACTTGCCTGGTCGAAGTGCTAAAAATATACTTATACAAAGTGTCACTTTCCAGAAATCATGTTCCACAATTTAAAACTTCCACAAACTTTGTTCTGAGTAGGAACTGACTTCTCACTTACTTACATAAGGAGGAGCCTCTGATCATGGCTAGATGGATGCTTCCTCAGAAAGGAAGAGCGATACAGTTGGCAATCATAATTGAGCAGAACCGCTCACAACAAAGGTACTAATGAAATAATTTTTTTAACTCTATTTTTTGGAAAGTGCCATTTACTTTTATTATATTCAAGAGAAAGCTGACATCGTCTCCATTTGTGGACGACTCTCAACAAAAAAATTAGATGGAAAAACAGAACTACAGGCTGGAGGAAAAACATGGTGAATTGATTTTTGGGATGAACATATGAGAGAAGGATGAGGGATGCCGTGAAGTGTAAGAGGGAGGGTCTATATTATGCATGAGACTTGCAAAAAGCCATGCTTACACTACACTACTGAGGTAAAAATGAAATTCCAGTGCCACAAAGCTCAACCTGCATCAATACAGTATATGAAGAATGGACCCTGGGAGTGTTGCTGTAGATGATTAAATGCTCTTTTTCAAAGGGTATCTATTCGACGTTGTATAATAAAACTGCTGAGCCCTGAAATATTTTCAAAATGGGAGCCTTTATCTAAGATTGCAAAGTTTATTTGAACTGATGAAAAATGAAGCAATTCAGGAGTAAGTCTTGATGCATGCTCAATCATCCAGTAAGTAAATCCCCAAAACTTGATTCTGTTCATCTGGACGCAGCATTTTCAGTGGGAGAAACGAGAAAACGCTACAGAATCAACTTTTTAGGATCTATATAATGAGTCTGTCTGACCAGGGTAAAAATTAAAGATAAATTTAGACTTTAGTGTTTTAAGGAAAGTTGTGCCACATTGGACAGAACTGAGGACTTTGTGCGTTCAGAGACGGCCTCTGTTAGTGACAGCCGGCAGGTCTTCATCAGCCTCCACTGAGGTCATGAAAGCTCTGCATTGCACTTTACTGAGTGTAATTAGTGCACTCTGAGGCAGTTTCAACTCAGTGATTGAACAAAACGACCCAGGAGACCAGTGATCGGTAGCTCCTCCTGGAACTGCTTCTAAAGAGCTTAAAAGCAAACTGCTGTGACACTGAGGAGTCAATGACAGTAGCTTTTCACAGATTGCTGCGTATGTTATTCTATGTTATGTTAATGCTGTTGATCAGGATATGAGCCAGCAGCTCGGCTTGTGAGGGGCAGTCAGAGCTTTCTACCACATAGCTATTTTTTTTTTCCTTTTTTGCATGATTATTTATTATTTTTACCATTATTATTTTTGCAGTTTTCAGTTTGGTTAGAATTTGCCTAAATAAATAAAATGAAAATAAAACAACTGCTCGGTTAAGTTTAGGTAAATATTATCCTGGGACTGAAATGCAAACTTTGACATTAACCATGTCTTAGAGACGTTTTCTCACAGAAAACCTTAAGGCCAAAAAATAAATGAATCTGTGTATATTTTGGGAAATTCACGAAACCAAAATAAGTACAACCATCCAGGAAGTTGGTTCAGACATCTGCTTTTTATTGTTATTTGTTATAAATTTGCAGAAGAGGAACAGTGTCCCAGCCCATAACCAAAAAGAAAATGAAGCATTTTCTGAAAGTAGTCCCTGAGTAAAAAGTTTTTAATTACAAAGGTAAAATCAAACAGACATTTACAGCAGTTAAAAAAATGTATCAAGTATTTTCATTGTGGCTTTAAGACATACAAAAGCTACACAACTCTCCAATCCAGATTTAATTATTTCCAAGGCAGGCGGGAAATAAAGTGATAAAGTGCAAAAAGAACGTCTATGACTTTTTCTCCAATCCTACAGTCTGACTACTAAAGCCAACCCCACAAAAACATAGCAAACTCTTGTGTTGCTGTTTTTAATGTTTGAATGGTGCATTGATTTTGCTGATATATCAACAATTCGGTGCTTTAGAAACATGGCAACCCACCAAAAAAACAGTGAGAGATCTTACCTCAACGTCCACTTTTGCAGTTGAAACATATCATAGCAAAACATTGCAGTATGATGGAGTAAAGGACATTCATATGAGTTTACCAGGAAGTTAACCTTGGAGAAAACAATGACTGCATATCAAAGTAAACTGGAAACTACAAAAAACATACTTGATCAATCAAATTGGATCATAAATGTATTTGTGCTAAACAGGTGTCACAAAGTCAAAACAATATTCAACTATTCAACTCTGTCAGTGCACTACACCAGAAACATTATTAATATCAATTCTACCTGCAAATGCAAGATAAAATGATTTATAAGGCACATTTCGCTCCATCTGTTTTTATTACTAAAGCATAGATCTGAAACGACTGTGAGAGAATATCCATGTCCTTCAGTAGGTGACACACGTATTCATCAGCCTGCCCTCGTCTCGTTTCATTTTTATTTTGTGTCAATCGTATGAGTTGTATCAGGCCCTCGAAGGAACAATCCTCGTGTTTTGCCACGCGTACGCCAAGGGTGAACACATGAAAAGCTTTCTAATGAGTCTGCCTCAACATGACTGCACAGCAAGTCCAGTAATGGTGACAAATTGTTGACTCTTCTCACAGCAGCACTTTTAATATGAGAGTCCATCCAGGGCCATGACTCAAGAGAAGATCGCTTTTCATGTCAGCACATTTTCTCCTGCATGTCATACCGCTCCATTTCTTATTTATAACCTTGTTCTTTTTTTTTTTTTTTCTCTCTGAGAACTAAATTGCATTTTGGGCAAAGCTGGGGTCAGTCCGCTCCCCCTGCATTGCTGCCTGCCCTAAAAAGATGTTGGTGTTGGTCGTTTGCATGTAGAAATCAGCATAGTTTATTTGGTCTACTCAACCCTGTCCAGACTTGCCAATCAGAACATCGGCCCGTCTGCCGAGGTTTCCCTCATTTACTCGGAGTATAATGATGGTTTACAGAATTACAGTTTTAAGTTTCACTCTCTCTGCTTTGATTTCTGACCGCTGGCTGGCTTTTGGCTTTAACACTGCGCAGAATTCATTTCCGAAATGCTCAGACTGCTTCCTTTCGTCTGATGAAAGCACTCTAGATATGAGACAGAGCAGGAAGCAGACTTTTTTTTCTTGGTAGCAGTGTTGACAACAGTCAAATGTGACCTCTTCAAGACAAGGTACATGCTCCTCAGGGGAGGGAGAGGCGAATTAAGAACTGTGCTGAAAGGAAACATGTCAGGCTGGTGTCAGCCACCTCCCATTTCTTGATATGTGTTCTTCCTTTCGCACACGCAAATTTCTCCTCTGGTTATTTCCCACTTTGGACGTCAGAAAGACAAATTCACATGAACGCTTTGAGCGGCTGTGTGGCAGGCACATGTTGGAGATGGGCTGATTTAAGCTGATAAATGTGTTGTTGGAGCTCTTTGTTTTTTCAGGATGTATAAACGCATGCTTCACTATAGCCATATGATGAAGTCTCGGTGTAAGCAGCCTTCTAATTGTGCTGTCTGCACAGTCTCCCTCTTGTCAAGTTATCTGCAAGAGGCAAATGATATCTCTAATCTGCTATGAGCTTGAGACGTATGCCTGACTCAGCTGTTGGTCTTTTAAGATGCAGGTAGCGTTTTGTTGTTGACCTTGTCTAAAAATAAAAGCTGAAACACCTCTGATGTTCAACCACTCGAAAAAGCAGTCAGTGAGCAAATGTGTACTCTGACATTCTTTTATATGGAATGGCAAGTACATTAGTGTGCATCTGTATCAGATCCATTCCCACGTATCACTATTCATTTCATGCTGAGATTCTCCATGCTTTATTATTTTTCGCAGTTTTTATACTTTCCCACATGTTTGCATTTAAATTTATGGATAAGAATAAAAAGGTTTCTTTCTCCAAATATTAACCAGAAACATTTATATGTTCTCACCCGTTACCATGACTGTGTGCGTGTGTGAGATTGACGTCTGTATTATGGATGCAGGAGTTACAAATGTCATTTGTTGGGTGTGTGATTAACTTGGTTTTTTTTTGTTGTTGTTTTTTTTTGCCGCTGTTGTAGTAGTGTTGTTTTCTTGTTTGATATTTATTATCCTCTTTAGTGACACACACTTATTTTCTTTTATTTAAATTCCTCACTGACTTTTCAAGCAAGTCATTGCTCAGTCGTAAGGAAACGACTATTTAAACCTTTTGACTGGATTTTACAGGTTTGCTGAGGAAAAATATATCAGTAAAAGCCTCTGTGGTAAATAGCAGAAATAGAAATAGACCTACTGGTGGATAAGTGGCTGTGAAAATGAATGGATGGGGGCTAGCAAGTAGCATCCTTCCAACAAAAGTATTTGTGTGGATTATGCTAACCTTCTGAAACCATTATGTACATCTTGTTATCTATAGTTTCTATGCAAATATTTTGAAGCATAATGTAATAATGTGTATTATGTTAAATATATATATATAATGATCGCCCACGTTTTGAGCTTGGATAGCCCAATTAGGTTAGAAGCCTTCCAATGCAACATAAACTATCAATTTGTGTAAATGACTTCCCAGTTGGTCTTACAGTGGTGAAACATAAGCTGCTGCTGGCACTCACTATAGTGCCTTATGACCTCAGATCAATATTAGGTAGCAATGTTTCTGTGTGCTTTTCATGATTGTTTGTTTTCTACAGAATTTTCTGAAATAAAAACAAAAAATTTAAAGAAAAAAATTCCAAACTATAGGCACACTACAGCCTCTGCTCTACCTGCTTTCAAATAATAAAATAATAATAATAATGATAATTAACCGAGAATTTCAGTCCCATATAAGCTCAGTTACAAATACTGACGACATTTAGTGCTCTTCTTTTCCCGTATGTGCTTTTACAGCCTCAGAGAAGGACGAAGTGGTCAAGTCTAAGACGGTGTTCCGCAGCCCAACTGTCACCACTCAGAACTCTGAGACCGAACTAATACTGGATGGAGACGACGATGCTGTCAGCCTGCTGCAGGAGAAGGAGATGGACAACCTGGGTGGTACGTATAAATCCCCAGCCAAAATCACCACTGCTGCTTGTTCCTATCCTAATAGCTGGCATAATTGGTGAAGTCAGTGGATGCATGTGTTATACCTTTTAAAGTGCACTAAAATAAAATTGCAGTGGTGAAAGTAGATCTGAGAACGAAAGCCTTGAAATATTTGGTAAGAGTATGATGCACAGTAATCGTTTGGTACTTTTAGTATAACATGATATATTGAATGTCTGATAATACACCTTTTCTCATGCACTGATTTGATGATATTAACCATATAAAATAACCATAATACCACACACATACATTATATGTGTATATACGTATATTCTAACACAATAAATCAAACTTTTAATAGATTGAGCTTGCTTATTCTTAATTCTCCTGCATTATTTGATTCCGAAGAACCAAAGAATAGAAATTGTACTGATAAAAACATTTATGTTACCTGTATGATTTTTATCTGATTTCACAGTCAGTATCCTAATACAGCTTTAATATTTGTCTAAGCACAAATAGTTAGTAGTGTAGCATACTGTAAAGGTGGCGGTTGCCCAAAAAGCCTGGAATTTGGCCAGCGTAATACATGTCTGGAGAAAATTGTCCTGGCTTTGAACCTCGGCATAGCTGTAAAAGGTAAGTTAGACAGAGTTTGCTTCAGCTTTGAGTGCAGCTCAAGAATGCTGGACTGCATTCTTGTCAATAAAGCCAGATCTTCACATAACACCTCATGCAAACAACTGGTGATTGATGTTTTTTTTTTTGTGTGTGTGATGCCTAAAGATATTTTTAATTAGGGTTAAGTGTTACTTCATATTCTATCAGTCATTCCTCATTCAGGGGGCACAAAAAATCTATTGTCTGGTGAACAAGAACAAAAAACAGTAAAAAAAAAATAAAAGTAGATACAGTTTTTCTCCAAGTGGTAAAAGAAGCCCATCACTCTTTGTTAACAGTTGCTGTTGTCGTGGGATGCTGTTTTAATTTCAGAATATATAAATAAACACACACCGCATCAGTGCTGTATATAAATAACATTTTTAGCTCTTGGCTGACATGCCTTCTCAGACATGATTTAAATTTTGTTTAAATGTTGTGTGCTGTAATTTGTTTGTTCCTCATAGAGCATTCGTGATGGTTGGATTGTCTTCAAAACTAACAAAACTGAACAGGATAATTAGAAGATGTTACCAGGTTCTGTTGGTTTAACTGCAGTTTCAGCGGTATGATTGCACAATCGCTGTACTTGAGTAGCTGTTAGGGTGCCAAACTGTTATTTCCAAATCCTGTAAAACCAGGGCTGCAAAAAACATGCGTGACAGCTATAAATACATGAATCTAATTTATTCATTCCAGGAACAAACTATGATTTTTAAAAAAATGTAGGGAGAAGTGAATAGACTAAAAAAAATCTTTTGCCAGACACCTAAATAAACATCTCCCTTTCACAGCCGTGCATTACAGAGTTATCACCGCTTAGTATATGGATCTCAGTCTGAACCAGGGCACTGCTGAGCAGTGAAATCCCCTCTAAGATCCCACAGATGAATCTCAGAGGAGGACACTAACCCCTCCTTTTTGTCCCAGGGCCAGCAGGCAGTCAAACACTCATGTCTGTCAGACGAACCCTGCACTGGTCTGCCTAAAGTGCAACGCGAGAGCTTCACATACAAACCGAATATTTTATCCCCAGAAAACTAATAATGATGCTGTACAAAACAAAAAATGCTGAGGTTGAATATTTGAGATACATTTATGAAGTGTGAGCTGAAATTAGGAACCAAAATTTGAAGGTTGACGCTGACTTTGGTAAGTAAATGCTGGTTTAACAATGTATATTTATGATGAATGGAAGTTGAGTGTATTATTTTCTTTTTTTTTCTTTTTTTTTTCCCCAATACGGCAACTCCCCCTGCACTGTAACATTTCAGTAATGTGTTTACCAGGATGCTCTGTCTGTGTTTGTCCTGCATCTAATCTCAGGCATGAACAGCCTTAAAGACAGATCTGGGACTAGATTCTTGTCAACAACAGCGCTCCTCCTGCCAGCCACTGGGTCAGTGCCTGCAACTGCTGCCAAAGGGGCGGCGCCTGCACTCATGGGCTCCGGCAGTTGTGGTTACTGAACCTATGATTAGTTTTGCTCCCCCACAAACAGTGGAAATGCTGTCTATGCCTGGGCTGGCATTAAATGAACCTTTCTGTATGCACATATTGTTACCAAAATCAGTGAAAATAGAAGTGTGTGTGTGTGTGTTTGTGTGTGTGTGTGCGAGAACAAAGAATGGAGAAGTCAGAGCGTCCTCACAGACTCTCTCGTATCAAAGAGGAGACTGTAAATATGACTACTCAGCCGGCATCCCGGAACCATGTTAATATACCCCAAAGTGTGGTTTAGGCACCGCAACCATTTTGTTTTGCCCTAATTTAGGCTTTCTGAATCCATTTTAGGTCCCCATTCATAGTGCTGATCCCTTGAGATGTGACATCTTCATAAAGGAAAAAGCAACATAACACTTACGCATGTAAATCTCAAAGGATGGGAGAGAAAGAGAAAAAGTTACTCCATTTATTTTTGTTTCCAAATGTGTTTTCTCATTGCAAACATCTGTAAGTCCTTTCTCAGTTTAAAAAGGCATGTCTTTGTATGTATATGCTGTAAGTGGACGTGTAAGAATTTCCAAGTAAACGATACTGCTGTGGTATGTTTGTAACCCACGTCCCTTTCTCTTTCTGTCATAATATAAAATCTAAAAGCACTAATTCAAACACTGCAGTCCACTAGATGGATTGTGGGTAATAATATACCCATCTTCTCAGCAGTTCTCCCAAACCTCCCTCCACAATGAAATGAGACTTTTCATCACTTCATTAAATTGACCTGTCATTTAAGAAATATTTGCATTTTGTTTAAGAGAAAGGCCCATCAGCCTGGTAATTTAAGCTTGATCCTATATAGCGCATTCATGCTGTGCAACTCGTCCTGTGTAACTTGCCCCTAATTTCATTATTCTCATGTAAACATTTTAATGCCATATAGCCTAATTATGGAAGGATCCCTGAGGGGATTACTGCCTAATCCTCTTCCTGCCTATGAGCAATGGATGCTGTGGCTTAATGCTGGAAGCTATAGAGCACTTCTCTGTGCCTGGTCCTTCAGGGCAAATCTACAATGCTTTAGTCCTAGAGGTGTTACTTTTAGTAAGAGGTGGAACGCTTTATAATTTAAGGGCTGGCGTGAACAAAAGGGCAGTCAACTTTTATTGTTGCTCAACGCTTTATGACAAAAAGAATCAATTGTATTTCAAATATTATTATAATGTCAAAAGGAATATTTCACATACTTTCACTCTTATTGGTACTCCCCCTCCCGTTTTTAATCTCTCTCTCTCTGTCTCTCTTTTTAAACAAATACACCAGACCTTATCAGACATGCAGATAAACAGGCTTGAGGTTACTGGTTTACTTATATGAAGCTTGTAAGCAACGTGTAGCGTCTGCGCTGATAGCATCAGCAGATAGGATCACCGTTAATGGATCCGAGCAATGCTGAGGAAAGAAAAAAAAAAAAAATCAGGGAGGGCGGTTTAACTGTGCAGCCTGCAAGAGCGATGAAGGGGCGCTCTGGGAGTTGAGACCGAAATCCACTTGTATTCCTGTAACACTAGCGGCCATAATTGGCCGAGGAGCGCAGATTAAGATTGATGAGACATTAAAGTGGCTCTTTGGAGTTTAAGGAATCGATAAATATCCTGATTTCGAGAGGTTTCGTTTGAGAGCAGACAAATCACTGTAACGGTACTCCACAGCGACACTGATCTGAGAACATGGAGGATGAGGCAGAGGAGGAGAAGGAGGGAGGAGACTGAAATAAAGATGTGATCACTATCAGCTGACCGGGGCCACAAGCCCACCTTAACACTCGCGACGACTTTTTGGAATTGAAAACGAGATTTACTAGATATATAATATTATTTTCATTTATTTCTTTTTTTCATTGTCATTTTATATATTTACTTTTCCGAATTCGTGGCTTGGCTTGTTCTTGTCAAAACAGTCTTAAATAACAATTGTGTAAAATCACATTTTAATCTGATGTATAATACGAGCGTTTTTCTTTTTCTTTTTTTTTTTGAAATGCCTTAATGGAAACCATCCAGATTGCAAATGCATTTTTAGTTCTCCTTCTTAGTGTATATAAATGTTGAAATTTATTGTAATAAGTTTTAATTATATCCCTTTAACTCCACTCAATACGCTGTATTTTCGCATGTACGCCTGCACACTATCAGAAACAGGCCTTTAAAAACCCCTGAATTACCATGAACGCATACGTTATCGTGATGAATTAAACCGTTTCAATGAAAAAAAGCACAAAGCAAAAAAAAAATAAAATTCAAATACATTCATATTTATAACTACAGATTGTGGTAGAGCACATAGTCTGGGATTTGAGGATAATAGGCTGCGAGATGATGGTACCCCCTGTAACCGGCAGTTTAGCGGAATTAAACTTAGTCTCGCTTTATTTTAAATATTTTTTTTTATTTTTGCGCGTTACTTATTCAGCTGTGGCCATCCCCTCTGCATTCTACAGGCCCAGTGGTCCTGAGCAGCCCGGCCCAGCTTGTTGCCCCTGTCCTGGTGGCTCGGGGGACTCTGTCCATCACCACCACTGAAATCTACTTTGAGGTGGACGAGGATGACCCTGCCTTCAAAAGGGTCGACTCAAAGGTAAGTAACCTGCAAGCAAGTGTACAGCTCAAGTTTAAAGCGGCCAGTTGGTTTCAGACGTGCTTCTGTGTTTTTTTTCCCCCCTTCCGTTGTAATCGTCTTACAGGTGTTAAGCATTTACGTTTTATTTCAGTATACATTTGGAGATATAAAATCAAAACGCGGGTTTTCATTTTTCCTTGAAAAATAAAAGTCCTCCGCTCTTGCGCATATGCTCGGTATTTCGTTTTCTTTGAAGAAGTTTATTGCTCTGATTTTTGTTATTAGGTCATACTTTTGGACCCCAGTGGTGTATGCTTAAGAAATATAGATTTTCTCTTTTTCAATTTACAGACTAATCTGCTGGATTGTTTTAAAAATGTTGAATAAGAAAATTACTTATTTTTCCTCCCTTCTATCCTTTTAGAAAGTTTGAAATGTAGAACACTAACGAGATCATTCCCGCAAAATTAAAAGTTCAAATAAATAATTATTTCATCGCATTAGGCCTATACTTCACTACTGCAAATACACATTTAATAAAACCATAATGGGACACAAATATAAAACAGCTCGTTTTATTAGCTCTTTAAATTAGATCAAAGACAGAAATAAAAAAAAAACAGATCACAGATGTTATAATCCAGTGTATTTCAAGTGCATTTTTTTCCAATGAAACTGTAATATATATTTATACTATATATATGTTATCATTTTCTTTTCCTTTTTTAAATCATGTAGGCCTAAGCACGGTAGAGGAAAAAAAAACAATTCAAATGTTTGTACTTTAAATAATAATTCAAGTAAATCGATGGAATGTTTTCAATGTAACAAAATGCCGTACGCCTACCATCAAAATGTAAACTTTTAAAAATTAGAAAAAGTCCATTAAAACAGGTGAATCAGACTACCACTGATGCAAGTATAAATTAAAAACGTTTCTACCAGATAAAGAAAAAAAAAATTCAGAAGTAGATTTAAACAGGTGGATCCTATTTACGTGTCACAGAACAACATTCACAATTTCAGACCACTCGAATCACAATCTATGAATGTATTTACAGTATAAAATGTACAGATGTGGGTTTTTTTTGTTTGTCCAAAGGTTGTCTCGGGGCTTTATTCTAAAGCGTTTGAGGAAATGCAGGATTTAGGCAACCGTGTGACACGGAGAGGAAAGGAGCCACTTCTGAGGTGGCCTCCTGGATTAGCCAATAATTTAAATTTAAGTATTGACACCTCCAAAAGGTGCACGGGGAGAGTGACAAGCTAAGTTGTTATTTAAAAAAGAAAATCATCTTGAAACAGGCTAGGCCAAAACATAACAACAGAGGACAGTCACATTTTACAAGACTTGGTTGGCAATATTTTCTGTCCATATAGGAGCTCATTAGGCCGCTTGAACACATTTTTAAGACGAGGTGAACTAATATATTTTATTTTTTTTACCTCAGAGTTTCTCCAAGCTTTTGGGGTTGGTCAGTATTTCTCTCGCCAGTCGCCAAGTCTGTTTGGCTGCATTCTCTAGAGCAGAGTGAGGTTTTCCTTGAAACAGGTCTAAATTGGGCAGGAAATAATGAGGGCACCTTCTGCACTGCAAACACGAAATAAGTTGCAATAGTATCCCGTTCAGGCGATCGCCGAGGCAGTTCTCATCCCAGTCCGACTCCCTGGGATGCTTCTCACACTCGTAGGAAACCAAGGTTTTCATGTGGTAGTTGTTCAGAGGTTGTCCGGGCAGTTCGAGGTGACGGTCTCGCAACGCTTTGAGGACAGACAAGCACTTCTTCCTGCATCCACCCAGAAGGAGTCGGTTCTCGGCCTCGGCGAACTGCAGGACCCAGGCGTCGCTCTCTGCTGAGCTCTGCTTGCCGTTCAGGGAGTAGCACTCTTTGGATAAAAGATTGAAACCTTCCGCTTTGACTTCTGCCACTCTGTTAGGTCCCGGCCAGGGGATGTGAGGCAGGGGCCAGTGCGCAGCACTGCGTGGCCAGATGCCAGTGCACTTGAAAGCCGGCGTGATTTGTACCACATATCTGTCTCTAATGCGCAGCTTCACTTCACTTGTGTCAGCGACCATTTTGACAACATCTCTGTAGCTGCATTTGTCTACTGCCTGCGCCACCAGTGTCTGAAATCTCGACCGGATCTTGCGCGCAGAGAGGTAACCGGAGGCTGTGATGAATTCAACCCACAGAGACATGCTTCTCTTGCGGCCGTCGCTGAGCTTGAGGACGGCGCAGCCGGGAATGGACCCGTCATCCACAAAGTTGAATACTCCCATCTGATTCAGATAGAGCACAACCTCGAATTCGGTGGGCGAAATGACCTCCAGTCCCTCGAAACGATTATCCATCTCGCTGAGAGAGCTGATGAAGCGGGGCTCCTGCACCTCCACCTCCTTCAGGACATCCGAAACCACCTTGCACACCTCTCGGATGGTCTTGGCGATGGCTGCTTTCCGAGACTGACATTTCTCGTTGTAGTATTTGTTGAGGTGATACACCAACTTTGCCTGGGCGGCTATCATATTAGGGCAGAGATCCGGGTTATACACCGGAGTCTCGCAGTAAGCCGAGGGATCCAACGCGGCTGTTTGTACGGGAGCCAATTTTAGAGAAGAAAGAAAGCTATCTAGAAAGAAAAAAAGTATATTTATACAACAAATAAGCTGTGCTCAGAGCACACGCGTAAAAATCATATCACAACATTCAGAGCTGGTGTGCCGTAAACTGCATTGAAGTGTTCAAAGCCTCGAAAGTCCTCGAAATTATCAGAGTGTCGTGATTAAAAGTCCATTTCAGGCTTGTTCAGTAGAAATGCCTATTTCGTTTTTGTCTGATCACGGTGCCAGTTAAGAGTCCGCGTAATTGCGCAGAGTGGAGTGTGTCCTCTTGACGCAGACGCCCGGTGTTGCTGTGTTTTACAACGGGAACACACACACACACACACACACTTTATTATAAGGGAGGAGTTGAAACCAAGATGTCCAATCGCTGTCCGATGCGTCACCGCAGTTTATCGAAAACAAATTCATCCCCGGGTGTTATATACAAGTAAAAAGTACAGGTACTAGTAGTATATCGAGGAGCGGAAGTACACCTACGCATTTGGAGAGAAGAAGAAGGAAAAAAACAGAATTTCCACAGCTCAACGTGTCTGACTTTCCCTTGGACGCTATCGTCTATTTTTTAGTGCGCTTTATTGAATCGTATTTAAAACAGTAGGTGGGTTTAGAATTGTTTGGTATTCATGTATTCGTCTAATAAACAGCTCAGTTTCCAGTTTTATTTAAATCTTCCCTTTTCTGCATCGCACGAGATCGATTTTTTTAAATGTAGGTTAAAGCAGATAAATCACAATTTGAATGGAGAAATGCACACAGCAATATATTAATATATATGGATTAAAATATTTTTGTACATGTTTAAAGCATATTAATTAAAAAAATCAAGCTATGGTTTTTAAATTAGATCTTTAAAGGTTACGTTAGGTGAATAAATAGCGTTGAACTCCCGCCTTTATTTTACAACATTAAAATGGTTTTAAGCGATTTATAATTTTTGACTTTTTAAGAGTTAGAAGTTTGAGTAACTTCTCTCAGCTTTAAAAATTCAGCTTCTATGATACGATCATTTTTTTTAGAAAGTATTTTTATATGCATTATGTGTGTATATGTATTTGTATTATTGTGCCAGCAACAATGTAATTTTATTTTACTATTTAAATTAATGTATTTTGTAATAAAAGCAATACAGCTGTAATCCCAAGAACTATATGGTTCTTACAATTTCCTACAATAAAACAAAGAGTTTTATCATTTTAACCAAAAGAAAATGTTTTTTAATTTCAGTCAGTGAAAGGAGACTGTGCAAAAATGTAATATTTATTTTGGTCTTTGGGTTGTTAATTTTCTCTGAAAGTACTTCTAATATTAAAGATTATCAAAGTTATTATTGTGTGTTGTATGTAATGAAAATAATTATTTAAATAAATTAAATCTTTTATATTGGCATACGGCATTCTTAAATAGATGTATTTTATTCAACAATATAGTAATACCACAAAAAAAAAATCTATCCAGGAAAAAAATAAAGTTTCAATAATTTTAAAATGGGGGAAAAAAAGTAAGTAAAAACAAAACAACTATCATGTCTATGTGCATTTTATACACAGTGCCATGATCCTCAATAAAGTGAGCTTACATCTGCACTAAACCCTCTCTGGCTCTCATCATTGCACTGGCACTCCATCTCACAATACAGTGCACGCTTTGAAGAAGACTTCAAAAAGATGATGCTGCATGGAACAGATAAGCAACAAAAAGTCATTTACACTCATCTGTGCTCTAGTCTGAACTGCACACAACCAGACATTATGAGGGCAAACCGCTGCTCGTCAGTTCCAGCTCTAACTACATGGATGCGGCTGAGCGGGAGGTGGCGTGTGTGCACGAAGGACCTTGATAGATAGGTGACTCCCATTATCAGCACAGCCTGTCATGAACACACTGCCAGTAGCTGCTTGGTAAACCTCTGTGATAATTTCACACTGTTACTAGGCAGAAATTACAGATTTGGGCAGATTTCTTTTTATTTTTTATTTTCTTTAAATACCATCGTTTGAGACCAGTTAGCACTAAATAATAAAAAAGAATATGATTTTATTCTAGTTTTCACCACATTTAACTGTGGTAAAATTAACTACATTTTAAAACTTAAATGTTTTATTCTTATTAACATATTTCTGGTGACTGTGGAGGACATGATTGAACGTTTTCATGTGGTGAGAAGTAGCTAAAAGTCTTCCCCTCTCAGGCTTTGATAGTCTTTTCTCTCACTCTCTCCCACTGTCTGCAGCTCAGCAGGTACTTGTTCTTTATTGAAACCAGACTAGGCTCACTTTCCAGGCTATCCTTCTCCAAGTCAGATACCTCCGAATCCAGTTGCACCTCTTGAGTTTGTTCTCCAGTGTTTGGTCGTCCCTATGCGTGATAGAAGCAAGGATTTTCATTGAGATTATCACCCCTTAATCTAAAGCATGTGGTTGCACAGATCTCACAGTAACTCAACCTGCTCTGCAGTCCCATGACTCCAGCAGTTGTCAGGTCTAGCCTAAGACAATTGAGTCTCCTTACCCATATCTTTACCATTACTACATTGCAATCTTTGTTGCTTCAGTCACCATTCCGCTAGGCTATTGAAGGCCTTCCAGTGTGATATATATGGGGCTGTGATTCCAGCACAGGCATATTTCTGACCGAGCAAAATGCATGCATGATTGTGTAAATCAGTACAATGACTTCTACTTCCCCTAATTTTGCACAAGCATGTGACCCTGTTTTGAAGGCCTCTTTGTTTCCAAAGAGCATGCCTCTACACTTATTCATTTTTTTCTTCTTTTTTCTTTCCCCTTTCTTCTAGCAAGACTGATCATCATATTAACATAGATGGGCATAAGTTCAGTGGTACTCGTCTGATGGCATAATTGGCCTTTGATCAGATGAGTGCCGCTTTGAGTGACTGGAAGTTATGTTGTACCAAGTGACCCCAGAGTCATTGCGAGCTTTACGCAGCTGTATAAGTATGTATTATTTAACACACATGCATAAAACACTATGAGGCATCATGTATTAAAAATTAGGTTTTGAAAATTTGTTTTAATTGGGAAAATGGCAATCAATGCTCTGTTCACAGAGTTATAAAGAAACACATGTGCGTGTTTGGGTTCAATTTTTTTTTGCATTACGTCATAAGAAGATCCACAAAACTGGATCAAGATTTTCGTGGCCAGCAATCCTCTTACTGACGTTGTAATTATGGATGATGTTTTATTAAAAATCTAGTTACACAACTAAAGTCTGACACATGCAATTTCATTAGGTTTCTGGGCTTTTTTTAGTCTGGAAAAAGACTCTCTCAAACAGTATTCCCACATAAAGGGAGTTTAACCAGCTAGCTCCCAAATGAATGTGCGGATTAGCCAAAGTGGACTTAAGAGGATGGCATCTGTTTGTACAGATTAGATTAAAAGCAGTGACACTTCAGTTATGTGAGATCACTGGATCTCAAACTGTGAGAAATAATATACTCATGGGATGGTCACTCGCTTTGACACATTTTTCTGTAATTTTGTTTGTCACAAAATGAAATTGTCATTGGGATTTTTAATAATGGAGCATTATTATTCCACGCAATATGGTGTCTCTGTAGGAGGCGAGTTAATTTCGGGGCCTGGAGCCTCACTGTGGACCCCCTTTGGATTGTGTCCATTCATTTGTTTTATTCTCCGCTGTGTATTAGCAGCCTCATTTGGATAAGTTAGGAAGCTGGACCACATGGCCACGGGGCACTCAGAGACCATCTAGCGGTAACCTCAACAAGCAGTGTTCACAGCAAGCTTCAGCACACAGAAATAACCAAATATATTGGTTTGATGGAGCATTCTGAGAAAAGAGAGGCAAAGAAAAGTGTAAATTATAAAGCTTAATTGATTGTCTCAGTCTCAGTTGGCCCTTCACCCCTCCCCTCTGCAATATGGTACGCTTGTCAGACTCATTGATAAATTACATGCATGTATTTGCATGAATTTAGCATATATATATATGTACACACACACAATTCAAGTTTGTTTGAAACATTTGTTTGCTAAGGTAATAATCCAGAGAAATGCCTGGCTTGTGTTACTGAAACCAACACACAAACTTACGTAATGCTCGGCACACCTTTTCATACACATTTTATGCAGTTGGCCAGATGCAGTGACTGTGCTGCTGCGGTGCTTTATCTGCATGCAGTTCGCAGTTGGTATTTTGTTGTTAAACATTTCGTGTGTTTGAAACTGCAGCACCTGGTTTTTATTACTTTATTCTACATGAGTTCTTATTGTTGATTTCTAGAAACTGGATTTGTTTAGGTCATAAAGACTTGAACAGTTTATATGTTAGCATGCACTTATTTTCATTTCTGTTTTAGCTGGTTTGTTTTTGTTTTATTGTTGATTTCCACCTTGTTTGTGCTTAAAAGCAGCCATTCAGCAACAACACTGTGATTAATCTTAATGTCTGCAAGATGTCTACCATCTAAAAGTGGGCGCTGTAATCATCTGCCCACTGACCCCATGATGCTCATATGCAGGCCTCTCTACGGCCCATGTGTATGATAAGTAATTTCAAATCTCAGATTGAATGAACACAACTCTCTCCCACGTGTCATGTGATCTGGGAGTAGGAGTACACTGAAGCACAAAACAAAGGAAATGCAAGAATCGAGGGCATATTGCAGGTTTGGGGGTGTTGGTAATCAAACGCTGTTGGTAAGGCCTCTGATGAAATTAGGTGATGTTGCCTAAATAAGGGATGAAGGGTTCATAATTGCCAGTCTTAGAGATCTGAGGTACCGGGTGCCAACTGTCAGAGCAGGGCTAATGATGACAAATGTCTCTCTATGCAGATTGCTGCAGCAGCAGCATCAGTGTGCAGCTGAGAAAGAACAAGAAAAGAAAAATGCAGAGGGACTAACAAGAGAAAGCTTGTGTGTTCATACTTAATGACCTACATGGAAATAAACCTCCATAACTGATGGGCCTTCTTTGAAAGTGCTAAAGCTTGAAGCTGTTTAAAGTTACCTCTACAGTACCTTGTGCATGGCTGTTTATTAATAGGCATTATTCCCTGTGAGTGCGAAGAATCGATGATATCTGCACCTCTATCTGATGCAGTGAACACGCAGTCTAAAGTTACATTTGCTTACAAGCTTGTCAAGATGATTTGACAATAAAAATTTTGTCATGTTTTAGCGCTATATTTAGCCAAATAATCCATCAGCTCCAGAGGAGAAGACATGAAAGCAAGGCTCAGCCTTGATTTTGTGTAGCTTTCCTCATTAGCGTTTCTTTAGCTGATGCTTCGGTTATTGTTGTGCAATGCAGCAAAATGTAATAATAAAAAAAGTGAATTGGCTTGTTACACCATGGTTCAGTTTCAGTAGAACAAGCTGTTCCTGGATAACATAGTCAAACTTGTTGGTTAACGTAGCTTTATTTCTGTTTTTTTTTTTCTTAAAATTGCGCTTAATTTTAACCACTTTTGTAGCAGAGAGCCATAAATCTGATTTCACTTACTGTGACGTAAGGCTCATGCTAATAAAAGAGCAAGCCCAAAGTGCTGCATGGCCAGATTTCCCCAATTTGTTGCATGAATGGCTTTTGAAAGGGGTCCGTCTTTGTACAAAGGGACTCTCGTCTTTGTTTGGTTTCGCCCCATCTGTGTCATCTGGTGGTCTGTGCAAGAGGGTGGTGTCTCGGGGTGCTCCCCAGCGGCGTTGCCAGTTGTTTTATGGACTCGTTGGAGTGGTGCAGGGAGTTCATAAGTTGGCTGGGCCATTGTGTGCTGAGCCCAGCTGACACGTGTGAATTGACTCCAGCATATTGACAGATCATTTCCATTAATGAATCGAGGAGTCTGCCTTGTTTCACTCTGTGATTTATGCCCTTGCTTCATCATCCTCAGAGCTCTCGGTTAAATAACAACCCCCTGAAAGACTCAACCGCTAATTGCTGGATGAAGTGAGTTTGCTTTGTTCAGTAGTTTTATCTATGCCTAGATGTTCTGTAAGTCATATATAAATATTTTATATATTAAATTTAGAGTCCAACATAGTGGAAAAAAATAAGAGTAATAAATATAATGTCAATAAATGCAGTTTTTTTTTTTTTTTATCAGTTTTGTGTAAAAGACTGTAAAACAAACCAGAATAATGGTGTGATGCGCGGCCACTTATTAACAAGTGTCAGTAAACTGCAAAGTTTCCATTCATCAAACAGCGAGCAGTTGTCTCTCAAGGTTGGCTCGTCTTTTTCTTGATTTGATATCGAGATGCTTTTGTTTGTAACTGCTGGCGTTTCATGAGCTCTCCCCTGATCCTCCATGGCGACCATCCAGCTTGTTCAAAGCAACAGCCATGCACTGCTGATAGCACTGGCCTCAGCCTGGCCTGTCACCCCCTCCGCTGCTGCCACATGGAAGGCACATTTGCTCGCCACCATTTTATGCTGCTGTCACCCTCCCTTCACGAGCAAGGGGAAAGAGGGGAGGTGAAAAGGAGAGGAGGGAAAGAGGGAGGCTCACCCTGAGCGGATGCTAGACAAAGATGGCAGCAGAGACATTTTGTCTACTTTCATTAGTTCTGGTGGTGGTGAGCTCTGCTGAATATTACCCTGTTACTGGCAAAGGCACACATTGTGGAGCACAGACGGCGAGTATGTCACAATCGAATCTACCCCGCCTCATTTCCATCTTCCTCACCCAAAAAGTGGGACATATGGGGCCGGATGCCAATTGCTTATTTTATACGGTAATTAACATCCCTTAAACCATGTTATGTGGTAGGTGTGACAAAGTTTATCTCACCAATTTACATATATTCTCCCAATAAGGTACGATATTTTAAGATCCTGACTGACTACAAAGGCTTATGTGCTACATGTTATTAAGAAATAAAGAATATTAGCGTTACTCGCCTTCACTCATGTTTAATAGTTTTGTTGCAGCACTGTCACATTCAGCTAAACTCACAACCATCCTAAATCTGAGCTGTCATTTCCTTGAGTATCTGCTATCTGGTATCTGTCAGCTTAAATTGGGACCCTACCTAAACCCATGCACACTTGGATCTGTGTGTCTATGTGTCTGCTTTTAGTTGTTGTTGTTTTTTAAGGGTCAGTGTGTTCTAATGCATGTGAGTGAAGGACAGCTGTGATATGTTTGGACGCTCCTCTAATGAACTTGATTGTTTTCTGTTGTTTGTGATCTGCATGACTTTATTCATTGCTAGAAAAATTATTTTTGGAGTTCAGTCAAAACACAGATGTTTCATCTGGTTTCCTGCTTTCCACCCTGTGCCTGATTCTTTTGTTTACTTTAATAACAAAATTGGCAGAGAGAGTCCCAGATTCGTGCCGGTGTGAATTTGAAGATGTATCTGAATGTTGCTTTGTCCCGCTGGGCTTTTATCTGTTGGACTCATTATAGTAGTCATCTCACTGGGCTCTATTAGAGAAGCTCAGGAGATGGGGTCGCCATGAAAGAGTCATGATGGACGAAGAAGTGCTGATGTGCAGGTTCCTGCCTTCAGGCTTTCACCTGCTTAGAAACAGCCTCAAGGCAAAAAAAGAAGAAAAAAAATGACTGGCCTCTCAGCTCAGCCAATAAAAGATTGAAGACCTAAAGTCAGGAGTTTTTAGAAGGTTGCTTACAGTTAAATGAATCTAAAGTTTATGGTGAAACAAAACATTAAAGCTAACTAATTAGTCAATGATTTTTCTGCGCGTCTTTCTAACGATTTAGAAAAAAAAAAAAAACAAGTCGAAAAGGTGGGTGAAAGTACCAGAAAGAAGGATAAAGTTATGCCGTTCTACCTCGTTAAATTTCAAACGATTTTATTAGAGTGTCAATTCTGTGGTCTTGGCAGGGCTTGGGAGGTGTCTGAGCAGTGAGTGCAGCGGCAGGGAGTGAGCATGTCGGCTGTTGACACCATCTAACGAAGGGGGGGATTAGGAGTTTACAGAGGCAGTAATATGATAGGTCAAAAAGAGGAGGCACTCCTCCACAGCACTTGGCTCTGTAATGAATGATTGACTGGAAAAGGAGAAGCTGCCACTCGCTGGCTGAGTGCTCATCTTGACGCCTGCCGCACCGCTCCACGGCTCCCCTTGATCACGTTTCGCTGCTCCTTTCTCATCTAAGGAGCCAGTCTGCAGGGAAAAGCTGCTTTTCCCTCTTATTTTTCTCTCTAATTTACACATTTAAGACATTTTTGTTTGCTTATTTGCAATTCCTTTTTTTGTCAGTAAGCCTCCCTCTATCAGTCCTACTCCCAGCCCTAAAACCAGCCCCCCACCACTCAACACACACACACACACACACACACACACACACACACACACACACACACATGCAACCTTCCCTTTCTCTTGTGTTTGCCTCGAGGCAATGAACTAATTTCAGGTTCCATAATTGCAGTGTGTTGTACACCTGTCTGCTATTAATTCTCCCCTGTCTCTTATTCTTTTTCTTAATGAGATATTATTGTAATTATTGTCATTATGCTGTTTTTCATAATGAACTTGATTGATGTTGTTGTTATGGAACTATTTATTCTCTGTAATTAGTGGAAATGTGGAGGGAACTTCTGTAGGCACTGATAGTCCAGGACTCCAGGTATGAGCAAACTCATGAGCTGACTCCAGAGTTCCCACTTAGCCCGCAGTTTGTCCTGGATATGAACATGAGAGCGGAGTAGCCTGGTCACTAGTGAATAGGGCCCTGCTTGTAGCCATTTTAAAACCATTACAACAATGAAAGGCTTTACAATGGGCAGCACTGAGCTTTGTTTCAGCCTGTCACTTGCACCCTGTGAAAATCAAATAGTGCTCTGTCTTAAAAAAAAAGGTGAATAAGGTTTTGCCTATACGCCCATAAAAAAAAAAAATCTGGTTGTGTTTTGAAAAGGGGAAAAAAAGGGTTTTCAGTGACATGAGTTTGAATGTTATTGTTGAAGGAGCAAACTACTGGAAGGAATGTTAAAGAAAATCTCATCTGAATGAACAATGTTGATTTTTTTTTTTCTTAGCGGCTCTCAATCCAATTAGAAGTTTAATAAGGGTCATGCATAGGGACTTCACGCTGCAGGTTGGTTTCTTTGAGGGTCCTTTTGGGGAGTAGGTTGGGGCTGAAGTTCCTGAAGGTCCTGACTGAAGGCTGGTCTCTTTAATGTGAGGCGAGGGGTCCTGTGCCCTGGTGAGTCACTGAAGCTGTTTGGGGAGCACAGATGATATTTTTCATAATTGTGAAGGCTAGATTGTCGGATAATCTGACACTGTGGTTACAGTGGTTTCTCAGGTGGTACCAATTACCTGATCTCTCACACATGTCTGCTTCTCCTTCTCACATGCTGCACTCCCGCTGTTTCATTTACCTTGAAATGCAGGAAGATTTCTTTTTTCTGTATACTAGCCTGTTTATAAGAAGTGAATATTTTCCCTGATTAAAAATCTTTGAGTCAAACCTAAACAGCTCTTCGAGTAGTTGTTACTGTTTTCAGGTTGAGTTTCATACTTGGAAAGCTAGAACCTTCTTGAAAACTTGAATTTAACTGAAGATGAAGATGGATGGATGGATGGATGGATGAAGAAAAGCTATATGGGTCTTTAAAGGGGTCTTAGTTGATTTTTAATCCCCCCCAAAAGAGAGAAAGTGGGCAGGAGGACCCTAAAAGTGGAATTGTCCAGCCTTTGTGGGTTTGTTCACATGCTGCTGTGCTTTGAGTGTCTGACAGCCGTTTAACTCCACACGACCTGTTTCTCAAGTGCCATCGTTCGGTTGCTCTTGAATCCTTTTAGGAGCCATAATTACAATTCATGCACTCCCCGTGCTTCTTTGAAGAAGCATTCAGAGAGCAAAGCAGGGTGCAGAAAGCCTGAGAGAAACTCAGCAGTAGCGGCTCTTCTCCAGTGTGGAAACACTGAAACTATCAGCAAAATGCTTACACCGCTATGTACAGGAGGAACTTGTATAATATGCAGATTTGTAAAGTCACAAATAACTGGGTAAAACAAGAGTGAACGATGTGAAATGTATATAGAAGTAAAGATTTTCGCCTGCAAACAAATGGTAAGAAGCAAGTCTAAAATATACATTTCACAGGACAAATGTCATCAAATTGCCATTCTTTCAAGTATGCAAACAACTTATGAATTGTGGTACAAGTGAAGTGAAGCACATTCAATGACTTTCAAAGGGAAAGAGAAGAAAGGGTAAGCTTAATGCCTAATAGGTGCTTTAGTAATTTCTGAGTTTTCATAGCTTAATCCGTTCTGAAAAGCTCAGGAGAAGAAAGGCTGCAAATGGCCCTCAGCATTAATTTGATGTGACTTCTGTACAATAAGGGCTGTGGATCCCAGAAGCCCATTTTCAAGCTTACCTTCTTTCATCATCCTCAGCCTTTGGAACTTTTACCTAAATGTTTCATGAAACTAAGGCTGTAAGCCTCTTTGGTATTCTGTCTTTATAACGCATGGTTTAAGACTATTATTACACCGTGTTCAAGGCAGAGGAACACATACAAACACTGAAGCTGCCTCTCTATTGTGTGGAATTCAAATTGATTTGGTACAATTGAGAGAGCATTTGTATTAAAACACACATATCGTATGGCTCATTTCCCCTCTTTCTTTGTGGATTTTTACAAATGCAAATGAGCTGGTTCCCCGTCATTCTTTTTAAAATTAAGTATGCTTTCTGATTCTCTGAGTATTATTTCCAGATCAAATAATGTGTTTTTTCTTTTTTTTAAAACACAGTTTCCCTAAGAAGACATTTGAACACATAGCTAAAACCTAACAGTGCCTCATTACTCAAATTTCATCCTGATATTTTTTTGGAAATTAAAAGTCAAAATCCCAAAATTCAAAGTTACATTTCACCCTGTTGTTGTCTGCATTTGGATGCCATTCTTAGTTTCTCCAACCCCTTCTGTTTCTGTAAAAAAAAAAAACAATCTCATGAACTATGGTACCTCTCTGAAATTCTTTTTTTTTTTCCATGCAAAGAGTCAAAGCAGGAGGAGAAGGATTTGGTTTGTTATCAAAGAATCTTGTGATGATGTGCCCCAGGAAAGTGCAGTCTGCATCTCACAGTTTCTATGCCGTGGATGCTTTGTAACAGTCTCTCCCATTATAAAAATAACATCAGTTAAATTGATACATGTTCAAAGCTTATTTAAAAAATCTGCTTTATTTTCTTGAGATTCTTTTGTTTACGCAGTATTGAGGAAAGCTAGCAGGGGACACACCGGGTGGGTCAATGACCCTGGAGAAAACAGCTTGCATTAATATGGTCTAATCCAGTGTAATTAGTCAAATTACAGCACGCCAAGCAGCTTGTCAGGGGCTGTCGGCTTTGGCAGGCACACGAGATGGCGTGCAGTCCCACTGGACAGCAAAGAGACCTCAAAAGCTCTGCGAAACTGCCCTACTGCACTTACTTTTACTAATTTTACCTTATTTTCCTTTTCACCCTGTCATTTTTTTTTTCTTCTCTTGACAAAAAATGGAAAGAGCTCTTCAGTCAGGCTTCAATGTTTTCACCTTTTCCTGTGTTGTCTCCCACACCCCCAGGCTGCTAGCTTGGCGTACTGCCTGCCTGCTAAGGTGGATCAAAATGATAGGAGGATTCACAGCACAGGCTACAGAAAGTCAGAGTAATTATATCAGCGCTGCACTCCTCCTACGTGATTTTATGAGGGAGTCAGATGCACGCTAACTAGTGCTGCTAAGAACCATGGACACGGTTAAGACACTTCCTCGTGTTGAAGGATTAGCATTGGTAAAAAGATTTAAACTATATAATTACATGAGGATAAAGTACAAATTATCTAGTGCACTCAACAGCCAGATTATCATCCCTTGCAACCCCCCTTTCAGCCCCAAGGGGTGTGCCTGGATGACAAAGGCCCTCATTAGCATAAATTTACAAGCCCTCTCGTTCAAAGAAGCCGATAAGAACCTGTTCCACCTTTGCTTTGGCCTTGAATGGCTTGTTGTGCTTTTGGCAATGACAGATAAGTCAGGGTAATTCCACTTTATGGCTGAAAAAATGATGCTCCAGATTCTGGCTGCATCCCGAAGGTGTCACCCGCGATAATCCTCAAACAGCGTCCAGCAGAAAGGGGGCTGTGTGTTTTCCAGATGATATACTGCGAATGACAGAAAGAATTATATGAAGGAGGACGATTCTGTAACATATTATTAAGCAATTCCCTGTGAATAAGGGGGATAAAAGGATAATGGATGAGGGTGTCATTATTACCTCGGTGCCAAGGGAAGCGCCAAAGCAAAGGTAGAAAGACAAGATTAATTGAGGACGAGTGAGGCGCTCATTGCTCATCAGGCCCTCTCGTCTAACCACTTGCTCTTTCTGTCCCTCTTCTCCTCTGTCTCTGCCTCTCCATCCTTGTGTTATTCCTTTCTTTTTCTCTGTCTTGTTCTGAGCCCCTATTCCTCCCACACACAACCAAAAAAAAAAAAGAGAAAGAAAGAAAGAAAGAAAAAAGAGGAAAAGAAAAGTAGAATTTAAAGCGATCAGCTTGGCAGTCTCAGTGGCAGCCAGATGAAGCTGGTACCCAGGCCAGGAAGATTTCAGTCATCCTAAAGCTGACAAGTCCCTGAAAACGTCCCATTAGGAAAAGCTTGCTGAAAAGACCCAACACCAAATGACTGCATCCCTTCTCTCAAGCTCCTTAGTGAAAGCATCCCCAAAGCTTTTTATCTGGATGATGTGCTGACTAAGTATGTTTGTGGATGTGGCTATGGGTGGCTCACCATTTGACCGTCTGCCTTTTCCATATGAAGCTTTAAATGTTGTATTCTATCATTTGCTTGCTCACAAACAAACACGTGAAATTATATGTTTTGATCGTAAATTATAATCATGTAGGCAGTAAACATATTTCATAGAAAATTCTTGAGCACATTTTTTTCCTTTATAGTAACACTTGTGCAAAGATAACTCATGTTAGCTTGAATGCTAAATTACAGCCTGATCTGCACTTTGAAAGGAATGGGAGGTCTGTCCTTTGATTTCCAAAGAGTGCAAGCATTTTGTTCTCAAACTTGCTCACGCCTACACATGTTCCAAACAAACTGAACCCTGATATAAAAAGAAATTAGACAATAGGGATATGATCCACAGGAATTGCACTCATTTTATGTATCTTGTTTTATGTATTCCCACTTTATAGTCTTGGGTAAAAGTAGCAAAAATCTAAATATGCCGTCACCAACAGGCTTCCATCGCAAGACATCCAACTAGATCTAAAAAACATGACCATATGTGAATGTATAGGTAATAGAAAGAGGGCCCATATAACGAATATTTACCACGCTTTAGACGGATTTGTTTCTTATAACGACTCGATGCCAGACTTTGTATCACTGCTGCAGAGAACCACAAGCCTAAGTTACTCTTTGTTTTTTTTTCTTTACCCATTGGATTTCTTGGGGCTTTATGTTTCCACATAGGCTGAGATTTTACTCTTTAAGACACGATTGCATACTGCACCAGGGGCTCCTCCCACCTGTCTTACCATGGCAGTGTTGAAGACAGCGCTGCAGGGTCTGCTAATCTGCGTGAAATACTATCTCTGACATGAATGTTATTGACAAACTTGGCTGGACATTTTGGGCAGTGAACTGCCAGCATATTTAATGCATATTCATCTCCTTTATCCCACTGGTCTTGCCAGAGCACCAGAGCTGTGTCATCTTGCCACACTCCAGCTACCACCCAAATGTATAGTGACACTGATTATGCAAATCTGTATCTTGTTTTCTCCCAATACCTGCATTAGAAGCCTGCTACTTTATTGAAGTTGAGATACGGGTTTGTCGGAGAGGAACTACGTGGATTTCTTTCTCTCTCTCTTAATAATCTGGGGGAATCTTTTACATTTTTGTATTTCTACACTTCATAACAGCTGTCACATTAAGGACAGATCAGATAAAAACATGCTTTGATGCTCAGGCATACATTATGATTCTTTGCAGGATGTAAAAGGGGTTAAAGTTAAAATAAAAATGTGGAGTTTTGCTTTGACTTTCCAAACTTAAATATGCCAGCGTTAGTTTGATTCCACAGCGTATGCACTGCTACGTGTGTAGAAAGAATAAACTGTCAAAGTTGGGGCTATTTTTTTGTGCATATGGTTTTATTCAGAAAATATTTGAAATTAAAAAAATCAGATCCTTTCTATTTTGCGTATTCATAGAAACTACTTTCTGCTGATCACAAAGCAACTGTCTGTCATAATGTGTTTTGTGGCTTTTGCATTTTTCAAGTCCTTTTTATTGTTTTGGAGTAGAGGGAAATCTCAGGGGGTGATATTTTGGAATCTAAGCAAGTATGGCAAACACATGTACATAACTATAACATGCTCTGAGCAAGGCTTGCTTTTCTTCACTTTTCTTTTTCCTTTTGAATTTAGATATAGATTAGATTGGACCAGTTAGGTTATTTTAAAAAAAATAAATAAAAGTTATTTATTTTTTGCCATCTTCCATATTGTCTTAAGCTGGCAATGCTCTTCCACTTAACTCAGGGTTGTTCTCTGCTCTCCCTGTTACTAGGCTTCATGCGTTCTCTGTGCCTTCTCTGGCTCCTCAACCTCTTCACAGATTTGGCCCATATTGCCTGGGGTCAGCCATTGAATACAGTATATGCAGTGTGTGCTGATCCTCCAAATTGCCATGTGTGAAATCCATCCCACTTGCTCCTCGGGGAGTAGTCATATCACTCAAAATGAAACTGCCTCTCGTATCCTCCCCTTATTCTTCCACTTCACTGTTCTCTATGGCCGCCTGGGACCATGCAGTTGTGAGGCTTTATAGTGGAAGCCTATTAGACAAATCTGAGAAGAATGCAGCAGAGGTGCTGTGATACCAGGTTGTCAGTATGCTCCACAGTCTCATATAAATATATCAGTCATGCTGGCTTGGAGGTCTCACTGAATTATAATATTTTCCTATTTTGGGGGGGGGGGGGGGGGTTTTTTGGGTGTGGGAG
>VURO01008660.1:6035-24179 GCA_015108175.1 Pelvicachromis taeniatus
TATGTATATAAAAAAAAAAAAGAAAAAAAAAGAACTGAGATTAAGCTATGTGTTTACAGATTATATATTGAAGGCCTGTTCATATGAGATGTGTGCATTCTTAAATATATGAGAACAATATGCTGTAAATACCTTAACTGCAAAGTCCAGCTATTTGATAATAAAAGGCACACATGTTATGTTGAGTTTCGATGTGGTTATTTCAAGTGAATGGAGACAGCTTGGCCCCTGCTTAAATACAGTGTACTGTGCATGCTTTGAGCTAATTTGTGCATTTATTATTTGTTTGGTGTAGGTTGTGAATGCAACTACTTTCTGCAATTACGAGGCGTGTGTATGAGCTTAACATTGAAGAACCGCGCCGCTCGGGAGTGATTTTTCTGCGGACTTTGGCGCACTCTAGTGGGCTTTTTCTGTAATGTGGTTATTACAAATTAGCCTGTTGAGTTGAACATCGACTCCATCCCATGTTCACTCCAGAGAAGCCCAAAGCAGAAACGTTTATAGATTTACCCGTTTTAGAACAATGCAATGTATTTTTCCGTTAATGGAAGCGTACGTCGTACTTATCTTACCTATTTCAGCTTCAGATATGATGCCCGGCTTTATGAAGGTGTAAATTGAAGGTAAAAAAAAAACTAAACTAAAAACCCCCCCCAAAAAACATGCATTTGGTTGAAATTAATGTTCAAGCAAAAGCCATCGCTTAGGCTCTGAAAAATGAGCCAGCCACGTCTTTCTCGCCTGTTTTGGGGGGTTGTTTTGAAACCTGGCAACCCGACTAGTAGCCAGCAGGAGCCACCAGAGTCAACGGAGAGTTGACAGGGGCAGCAGCACAGCTCAGAGCTCACATTGTTTATACAGGTCTGCCCCACATAACAAGAAAAATCTTTGCTTTACTTTTTGCGACTGACAATTCACTCACAAGGCCAGGTCTACAACAGCAAGATGTACAATCAGTGTAAGTCGAAATACTTGTTGTTCACTGTTTACGGAGTTGTTTTTTTTTTTAACTGTGCTAGCTAGCGTCAAGTTGGCTAGCATCGAGATTAGCACGCTAGCTCAGCCAGCCTCTAGCGTGTACACTGACGTTGTTCAACGCAGATGCTAGCGTCATGATGTTTTTTGTTTTTGAATATTATATAGCTAGCAAAGCAGCAGAGTGTTTTGTCAGTACCAGTGGTATTGTCGACAAACGGAATGGTTTTCATCTGACGTTTTCTAAGGTTGGTGGTTGGCAGATTGTTTTTATTTTTAACCAGCAGTGTAACAAAGCGTTATCAGTGTCTGTTCATTAACATAACACGCTGTCGTCGGTTTTCTGCTAGCGAAAATGGTAAACACCGCACGACGTGGGTACAGGCCTGCATGAAGTAGTTTGGTGACAAGTGGCAGCTACGCAGAATAACGTTTACATTTTTCTCATGTTAACGCTAGCTGTTGCTGTGAGCTTTAGTTAGATGTGGTTGGTTGAAGCTGTAATGGGGGAGTGTCGTTGACTGTTGTAAAATAGGTTAACGCCGTAGTTATTCATTTAGAGAGCAAGTCCGTTGAGTAATATGTGTTACAAACTGTGAGATTATATAACTGTTCAAAGATCAGGTGTTTTTTTTTCTTAAACCAAGGTGGCATACTGTTTGTCTTGCCTTGTGATGGTGTCTGGTCACTGGGGTAATCACATGGCACACGCCTGATCTAAGGTGGTGTTCACTTGCGCCACTCGCTGCTCTGTTTACATGATGCTTAGCGTTATTTAAATGAAAGGCAATTATGGCATTGGATGATTTCATATGTTAAAATGGTCGATATAAGCACACGAAAATGTACACGGTATTTACCAAGCCAATACATGATAAATCATTCATATATCTATATATAATACTTGTTTCTTTTCCACCTATCTCCATTCTACCTATCTTACTAAAGAGTGAAAACACGTCTGTGCCATATTGCTATTCTAATTGATGAATAGATGACCACGTCATAACTTTGGTATTCCTTGTGTTACAGTGAATAACACACTTTCCCAGAAAAACACACTTTCTCAGACGACTACCAAAGGTTTCACTCTTATCTTCCTTACTTAGTTTAAAGATTGACTGAGACCAGTGTACCAGACCTGTCCACAGCCTTGACTCTGTTTATATAACTGTGCAAGTAGTTAGCTGTTTTCAATTACCATTTCCTTTGTTGTACTTTCTAACCTATGGAATGCTTGGTATTGATGTGAGATGGGAGTTTTCGGTGAGCATTCATTCCTTCCATTGCACACATAACTTGTTTCCACCAGTGAGAATTTTATTATTGTGAAGTTGAATGCCTGTTATTATAAAACAAATTATGGTGAGTGCTGTGTTCAGTGTGTGCTGCCTCTTACTAAAAATACATAAAGGTATCACATTGCCCCGGCAGTCGTGACCATATGGTGCCCTGGTGGAAGCGGAAAGCGGACTTGCTGTGTGCTATTCTTCAGTTGAGGATATCTTGCTTCATAATGAGCCCTGGCCTCAGTGGGATGAGTGGCTTTGGCACAGTGAAGCGGAAACTCCTGGTGATGCCAGAGGAAGCCTTGTCCATCTCTGTGTGGGCTTTGTTCTCACTATGTTTAGGTATTCAAAAAAAAATAAATAAATAAATAAAAAGCGAAACAGAGAGCTGGTTTACGGTGCAGTGGTGATGCTGACACAGGAGCTTGTGGCAGAGCAGCCTGAGCACCCTTGAAGACTGAATTCTTGTTTTGTGACCAGAGCGAGTGGAAGTCAACTATACAAAACGAGGCAAAGTTGCTTTTCCTGAAACTGGTGAAAATATTTTTGATTTATTGGGAGGATGTTGAGACTTGTATGACTGACAAACCTGTTGACAATTTTCTTGGTTGAAAAGTCTTATTAGGCTCATGCATTTTACTCCAGTTTTTTGTCTTTTCATTAGGACATGCAGTATGCTGGCTTATTGGACTTGAACAGGTGGAAGACGACTTAAGAGGCTGCTGTCCCAGTCAGAGCTTGGACCCACGGTAGGGGGACGAAATGGGGAACACAGCTACCAAGTTCCGTAAGGCTCTCATCAATGGAGATGAACTGCTGGCTTGCCAACTGTATGAGAGCAACCCTCAGTTCAAGGAGGCTCTAGATCCCAACTCTACATATGGAGAGTCCTATCAGCACAACACTCCACTGCACTATGCTGCCCGGCACGCCATGACACGCCTACTCAGGTTAGGATATGGCACAAATATGCAAGCAGACAGAATGTATACTTCATATTTGTGAGTGTTGTCAGTGAGGAAAAAATGTTATTCTGACAGGGGCTGATAATGATTGGGTCATAGATGGTTTTCTAACTTCATGTCAGATGACCCTAAACCTGACTACTACTTCTTTTTTTTTTTTCCCCACTCAGTCGCTGCTTATTCCATCTATTCACTTTTGCTGTATTTTAAGATTAAGTTTTTCTTTTTTCATGTTTTTTCTCTATATGTCTCTGTCCCATCTGTCTCTCTACATAGCCATCTGTTAGCAGCTCTCAGGAATGCAACATGCTGAGCTGGAATAGAATGACGTTCCAAGAGCTTCCTATCTGACAAGCTAACAGAGCAGACTGTGCTTGTTTTTATCTCACTCTGGCCTTACTCTTAAAAAAACCCCAGTAGTTTAAGTCATATAACTGGTTGTATAGCTGTAATTCTAGTTTATGTTTCCACAAAAGCAATGACATTTTGAAATCTAAAGTATTTTGGAAAATAATTGACCTGCTTTGCAATATACAGCTCTCTTTTGTTTAGAATATTGTGCAGCCTTTTAGTTAAAATGCTGTAAAATATTCAGTCGCACTAAAAGCTACATGCACTATGCATAACTCATCTTTTTTATCTTTAAAAATATCATGCTATGTAGTGCATGTTTACATTCTGAATCGGCACTGAAGTTGTAAGAATTTGTAGTCTGTTGACAGTATCCCACAACAGACAAAACATTACAATTTAACCATCTTGTCATGTCGTTATTCTCTTTTAGGTCTTTTCTCCTAAGCAAAGATGGCAATCCTAACAAGCGCAACGTGCACAATGAGACATCTCTGCACCTTCTCTGCATGGGGCCTCAGATCCTGACTTCAGAGGGGGCTTTGCATCCTCGGATCTCAAGGCCATATGAAGATGAACAGCGACGAGGGGAATGTCTACAAATTGTGCTAGCATGGACAGGAGCTAAGTTGGATCATGGAGAGTATGAGAGGTCTGATGTCAATTCCACTGACAACAAGAAAAACACCTGCCTACATTATGCTGCTGCCTCAGGCATGAAGAGCTGTGTTGAGGTGAGATTAGAAAAGAAAAGAAAAAAATCTGCAGATGTATTCTCTGGGCTAATGTCAAATTTTCTTAAGTGTGAAATCTTTTAGCTTATGATCAAAGCCTTTGTAGCTGTAAACTGACCAGTTTCACTAAGACAAGGGCATAGAGTATATAAGGGGAAGGATAGTAAATGAGGCCAGAGTAACTCTGATTCTCACACACATCATTCAGTGTTTGCTCTTTTGTGTAATGAATATTTGTAGAATAGATCCTCATTCATGGCCTTGTGTTAGATTCAATCTTGACCCTTGGTAGGGAACTGTAATTTGCATCTTCTCATTCGCTGGTGAGTTTTTGGAAGATGCTGTGCAACATGGTACATCTTAATTAATCTCCTGGACAGCTCATACCAGATATAACAGTCAAACAGATTAAGTGTAACTTTATTGTTATTGCATGTAATAGAACAAAATTGCAAGTGCTGCTCTTAAATTGTGCTTCAGGAAAGGCAAGCAGCCATTAGTTGTGAAATCCCCAGAAAGAACTGCTATTCCGCTGCTACTAATTTTAAATGATCATATTTCTGCACCCTGTTATTCATTTAGATGACTCTTCATTATATAAATATTATTGTTGTCTTCACTCTTAATTTCCCCCCAGAATCCATGCACTTTATAACAAAATGCAATTTGCACCATGCGCACAACATAATGTCAAGACCGAAGATGCAGACAGGTATGTTGTGACAGTAAAAGAGACACCCTACTTCCAGGGTGTCAAGAAATGCCACTCACAGATGGTTTAAAAAAGTAGACCCAAGAACAGAAATGACACTTACCAACAGAAGCCACCACTCCGAAAAGACAAATCATATACATTTACTGCGTTGATGTGTGTGTTTTTCTTGTACTGCTCTCAATATTACCTGAGCTCCTTTAATTGGCACTTGGTAATCAAGACTTAGAGAGTCCCATTCTCTACATAGAACGTTGAAAACTACAGAGTGAAGTAAAGTGGATATAAGTGAACACTTTTTCAGTTTTCTTGAGGTGATTAAGTTTTTGCTATTTTTTTTTTTTTTTTTTTAAACTTGAAACTGAAGTCAAAGTAGCAGTCTATATCAAAATAACTGCAATTATTGTTTCATGCCTTAATTGTGGATACTTTCCTTTGATTACTTGTTACAGGGTGAGTGGTACTCCACTGTGCTAGTAATCACAGATGTTTGGAACTACATATATAGTCAGCGAGCTTTAATATCTGTTCTTGAATGCAGGATGTGTTCCATTGTTCAATGCCAGATATTCCTCTTGTTTCTTCATGCTCAGATGCTGGTGCAGAGAGAAGCGGACTTGTTTGCGGAGAACGAAAACCGCGAGACTCCATGTGACTCTGCAGAGAAGCAGCACCACAAGGAGTTGGCCCTGCGCCTGGAGTCGCAGATGGTCTTCTCTCTTGCCCCTGAGGCAGAGGGTATTGAGGCAGAATATGCAGCCCTAGATCGAAGAGAGGTACAGTATAACACACCAACAAGCAGTGGGTGTATAGCTTTCAGTTTGTCACCCTCAGCTGGTGTGACTTAAAATGTTATTAGAAGCAAACTTCAGTCCACAGAATGCTGTTTAAAAAATCGAACAAAACAGTCATTTCACTGTTGTTGCTGAATTAGGTCAAACTCTTTTGAGTGAGCTAACCTGATCCTAGCCTGGCAGATCCCACACAGTTTCTGTATTATAACGCTTGCTTTGTCCTTATAACCCATTACCTACATAAATAAGGAATAGAAACAACATATGATGGTAACTTTGCTCTTGGAAAAATCCACTAGTTGACTTTATTTCAGTTTACATTTTTTCAGGAGTTGGTCACATTCTTCACTTGCACTTGTTTTGGTTGGACATAAACAGACTTGCACAAATTACTCACACAAGACAGTGTAGCTTAAAGCATGTGGTCATCATCATCATCAGTTTTAGTTCACTGGGTCTGGCTAAGTCTGTGTCAGCTATCATTTATGTTTCAGGTGGTTGTAGTACTTATTTTCTCTTTATTCTCTCTGCCCTTTTTTGCACAATCTTTCTGTTCCCACCCTGATTTCACCCATCACCCTTTTCCCCGATCTCACCCTCTGTTGTCCTCTTGTCTCTATCTTTACCTTTCTCTGACAACCTGTCTTTTTTTCCCCTTTTACTTCTTATCTTTGTCCTTACATTTCCCCTCTTATTATGTTCTTGTCAACCCTTTACTCTAGTTGTACGAGGGCCTGCGGCCACAGGATCTTCGGAAGCTGAAGGACATGCTGATAGTGGAGACAGCTGACATGCTACAAGCCCCTCTTTTCACTGCAGAAGCGCTGCTACGTGCTCATGGTACTATTAAACAAACACAGTACTGATTGTCCTTTTAAGTATTTGGACTAGTAATATCCTGATAGCTTATTGGCTAAACACAGTAACCAGAACAGAGTAGTTAAACAAATGACATATATACTTTGAAGTGTATGGACAAGGAAGCATTTGATACAGTAGTTAGATTGAATGCAACTCAACATAAAACACTTTAAAATCATTTCTACAATAAAAAAAGATAAGTGTACCCTTGGCCATGATTTTTATTATTGTTCACCCGTCTCAGATATTGGCTTATTAAAGTCTTTGACCCTCTTCCATACAAATCCTGTCAGTCACAGAATGTTTGAATTTAAGGTTTCTCTTTGTCTTTCACACAACATTTTAGTGGGACTCAGACCAATAAGCAGGATCAGTCCAATATGCAGGAAAAAAACAACAACACAACCATAGTATTTCCACCTTCATGCTGCACAATTATTATCAGGTCCTAAGCTGTCTGGTCTGGTCTGGTCTGTGTTTTATTTATCTTTTTTTCTTCCCCTTGGCACATCTGCATTGCAGTTCAGAGTTTCCCTGCATCTGATTGTAAATGAACACCCTTTGACATCAGTAGAAAGATATGGCTGAATACCCTTTGATGACCTGTTATGGTATTTTTCTTATACTTTTTATGTTGTTCTGATTGGGCTAAGTTTGTTGGGGTGAGGAGTCTGGTACAAATTGCCAGTTGTTTACAGACTGATCTTGAAGAATAACATCAAGATTTTTTCATCTCTTAACAGACTTAGACATGTCCAGTCCAGCAGCTAATGTGAAACCCTAATTCTAATCTTGTGGCTGTGATGCTGTGAAAATGTGTAAAAGTGCATTTGACATGGGGTTACTATGCTTTTTAAAATGTAGAAATGACTAGAAAATAGAAAATACAGAAAGCTTGTTTGTTTTTAGGTAAAGGATTTATCTTCTCTAAATATGCAGTTTGCTGAAAGAATTAGACTTGTTCTGTTGTCACTGGAGAGACCTTTTACATGATCTAAATGTAGTTTTAGAGCACGTGTTCATTTCAACAAACAATTTGAGAACAAACACTGCTTACTTAGGCTCATGTCTGACTTCCTGTAAATAAGATTAAATAATGCACATTATGAACCGTAGATTTTTATGTAAAATCCTTGGCACATGTAATTTATTTTATTACATTCTTTTATGTTTTTCCTAGAAATAGTAGTGTGCTGCAGAGAAAATATGCTTCCCTGAATTTGTCTCAAGTACTTCACTTTTAACTTAGGCCTGTCCAAATACTGAGTGAGTATATCAGATTTTATTTGACTTGCAGTCTCAACCCACCAATTTTTTACACTTGCATCTCTTACAGCTGGACACAAGATAAAGTGTTTCTGAAACTTTTACTGGTTTGAGGCTTTTGTAAATCGTTACTTCAGACAACTTGGCAAAAATGTTTGTGTATGACTTCACCACCTCATTTTCTCATTAAATGGGCTTAAGGGCGGTCTGTTGAGCTGTGTGCTACATATGAGACACACTTTTAAGAGCTCAGAGGCGGGAGATTGACCCCAGAATGGTGCTATATTTATTCAGTTTTATCATGGGACTGCTGAAACATTTGAGGAGTTTTTTCATGTAGTGGAGAAGGGTTTTTCACTTCCATATTATTTCATTTCTTGTCAAAAAGCATAATTTCCACAATTTGTAACAATCTCTTTTTCCTCATTGCTTGTCCACTGACAATTTGTGTTTCCCAACTCATTTTTGATATTTAAGACTAAATGTGAAGACTTCACTTTTAGACTCTATTTACTGGCTAAAGGCTTTAAGATAGGACCATACTCATTGATTAGTTTTAATTGAGTGGAGCTAGATTGGGATGGGGGTTGTTGCGACATTCATTATCTAAAGGAGGCCATTTAGAGCGTTAGTCTTTTGATTGGTGGCAAAACCTGTCTTGAGGCTGATAATGGCCTAATTGCACAGTTGACCTGGTCATTTTCCTTATTTTAGGAGGGTAGACTATTTGGACTCGGGCACAGTCCACAAGTCATCCAATATTTATACTAAGAGCCTCTCAAATCTGTCCGCGTCCTAATGTGAGATTAAACAGCTATTCTAGAACGGAAAACCAGATGGCAGCAGGTCTTTGTTGTTGGCAGTTTAAAATGCTAGTGGCTACTGGAGTATTTCTATTGAGAATCCACACAAATGTAAAATGAGATGCACTGAAATGCATTTTTTGTCTATGAAATTCAAACTTAGTTGAGTCTTGTTTTGACATGTTAAATGGGAATTTATATATTCAGTATGTAATGTCTGTTTTAGGCCCGATCGTAAAGTTGTAGAAAAATGTAATCTTCAAAGAGTCAGAACATGTTTTTAATTGGCCCTGTTACATTGTGTACTTCTTATTTGTGTCTTGACAATAACGTGTGTGTTTATAGTTGCTAGTGAAAGGAAAAAAAGACTTTTCTTTATCTTCTGTTTTGTGCTTCATGGAAAGCAGTTTCTGTGGATTGATATTGGACTCTGCGCTGTAGCTGGCAGGCTTTGAGCTCTTCAGAGCAGATCACCACATTTTTGGCAAGAGGAAAGGTTGTCGAATCTGTTTTCACACTAACAACAGCCGGTGCGATGATTAAACATCACTGTTCTCCTGATCCGGAATCTTTCTTCCCATTCTGTAAACCCGTCTACTTCCACTGTGAATTTACCTCATATTTGCTTTTTTTTGGGGGGGGGGTTATTGTCAGTATTCACATTTCACTGCCACCAGCAACGGTGCAGGAGGCACGATAGCGCTCTATATGAACTGGAAAAACCTGCATTCTGTCCTTAATGTGCTTAGTAACTTAAATAAAGATGGTAAACTACCTGCGTTCCCAAAGGGCAGGACATTCGGGATCGCTATTATACTATAGGGAGCGATTCCTGTCCCATCACCACCTGTTCTTTCAGTTGTTACTCTGATCATGACACACCTGATTCCTACATAAAGAGACGTTCTGAAGCTTCTTCTTTCCTCAGACTGTCACTTTGTCACTTTTACATCAACATTCTTCCATTCAAACATCCCATCAGCACTTACTGAATGAGCCTGTGGGACATCTTACCTTTCTGAAATGAATTGCACAATGTAATTTGCTCTTAGATCCTGAGCTATCCCATGTCAATGTCAGGAATAATTTATTACAAGTAATTAAGTTATCTCTGTTGTGTCACGTGCATAAATGCGCACAGCTTTTAAATGCACACAGGAAGCTTGTGCATTGATTCTGATGCTTCAGTTATGTAAATAAAAGGGAAAAAAATCTTTTAAAAGCATGGAAGCAACAACTTAACTTCAGCTCCTTGTTACAATTTTGTTTTTGAAAAGACACACACACACACACAAATATCATCATAAACTTGTTATTAGACAGCAGGCAGCAAGTTAAGTTACATAAACCTGTGTCTGACTCCCAGTCCATCAGCACCTACTGCACAGAAGCCTGCATTGTTTCCCCTTTGAAAATTCTTTGTATACCAACATCTGCACCTCTAGTCACTAGTCTGATCATTCGGATCAAAACATCATGCCACAAGCAGAGTTTCATCCTCTAGGTAGTTTATACTAAAATAATTCACTTCAAAGGTGCTTTGAAGAAACAGTTTCTCTTTAATGAATGTCTTTTTTGTGTCAGATTGGGACAGAGAGAAGCTCTTAGAGGCCTGGATGGCCAATGCGGAGGAGTGCTGCCAACGCTCAGGTGTGCAAATGCCCAATCCACCCCCAAGTGGTTACAATGCTTGGGACACCTTACCTTCTCCCCGGACACCTAGGACCACCCGCTCCTCCATCACCTCCCCAGACCAAATCAGCCTCATGCCTGCTGATGAGGAGTCTTCTCTGGTAAGATGCCTCTCACCAAGGAAAATATGCCGCTATTTACATTTATGCCGATGCATTAGGTATGTAATGTTTGAGATTAGCCTGCTGTTTAGTACAAAGTGTTATCCAGACTCACATTGCACCTGTGGTTGTCCATCAGCTATACAATTCAAAGAGTCGAGGAAAACTGGGCACGCTTTCGAATAAAATTTACCAAAGTAAAGTAAAATATCACTTACTAAATTTTGTATACTGCTGCATCCCGAACTGATAAAGCTAGATAAATTAATTGATAAGGTGGACATAATGTAACTAAATATGCTTTTTAAACCACTAAGTTAGGGTTGAATTCCACCGTTATTTTTCATTTTGCTGAAAAGATTTCGACAGCTCTAGATTGATAAATGGAGCTCAGTAACTCAGAAAATTGTTTTAACCACTGTTTAACTGTATTTATTGTTAGAGAACGGTCAAATGAAAAAGGATCACAGTCGGCCACAGCATGCTTTTCTGACAAAGAAGCTCCTACAGCAGCAGGGGATAGCTTTAGACACGGAGGTGCATAGATTAACTGGTAGCATTCCCATAAAATGTGTATCGCAGTTCATATTTAAATAAAATTCATGCAGTCCCAAGATTTTCTGAAGTGTTTCAGCTGAATTCTTTAAAATTTTATGATCACAGATGTCTTTCTGCATAATGATTCACTCTTTCCCAGTAAATATATGTTGCTAGCAGTCATTAGTATTCATGCCAGTGGTCTACCTTGCAAACATAAACAGAAGCAGGGCTTCCTTTTCTCATATGTCAACCACTGTTTTGCCACTTATCATGTAGGCAAGTCCTGAACAGAGCAGAATATTGTAAAGTTATATAAAATATGTTAATTTAAGACACAACATCCTTCATGTTGCGCTGTCCTTCTGTATCAAACATGATTGACTGCTGCATGTATTGTATGTTATATTACAGCTTTGTATTGGGTGCTGTATGTTTGGGCACATGTCACTAAAGACGCCATGTTATTGTTTTTACAGTTTTAACATTTTTACACATGAGGTTGAGTGTTTTGTGGGAGTGGGTAGTCCACAGTGATGCCACCACCAGGGGTTGGATGGCCATCTTTAGTTTTAAACTAATTAAAAATCCTGGACAGTTTTTGACGCACTTACAGAAGGTGAATGAATTGCAATCAAGTGTAGCTGCTAGAGACTTACAGTGTACACTGAAATATAATGGGGGTGCATAAATTTGGTGAATAAAATTCTTTTGGTTTTCCCTCCTTTGGCCTTTTGGGTGAAGTGGTGAGGGAAGTAGGGGGACAGTGGTAGTTGAGTCACTGTAGATAATTATTTTATCAGCTTTCAACAACTACACCTCCCACAACATTAAAGTGTGCTCTCTAAGCTTAATGAAAGGTGTATTTTCCACCACTGTGTTTACAAAGCCTGCAGTGAGGGAGAGGAACCTTATTGACCTCTTGCTGTGAGATGAGTTGTAAACTCCCTGTTTAATTGACCACCTGTTATCCTGATGTAGTCTGGCATTTCCCATAATTATAAAACCTGTTCGGAAATTGTCTTCTTTGTGAGCCAAAAGTAATATGTCCTGCACCAAAACAAAGTTTACTAGGCCTCTAGCCGTTATCTCGTTTATTGCTGACAGCAACTCATTTTGTTTGACTGCTCGCTATTGGAGGCTGGCAGTGCTTTATGAAAATCAAGGTGTGTGAGGTCAGCAAGGTCAGTTAGCGTGGGCTAAAGATATGTGTTTAGACTTTATTCTGGAATAGTTTGCAAAAATTGAGATGTCAGTGTCATGTTAGAAATGCATACTGCAGGCTTCTTTTTTTTTTTTTTAAATATAACATTATTAGGCTTCTTTGGAAAAAAAAATGCTGTTTTCTTGGTTATTAAATTCATTTCAAATTTATAGTAATGATTTTTAAACTAAAATGATGGTACCTGGAGGGAGAATCAGACGGTTTTTGACAGTTTCTGAAAAGTTTAAAGACGTATCTTTTTGCATGAATGAATTCATCTATTGGCGACGTGGGTTGATGGATAATAGCTAAAGCTGACATACTTTATTAATCTATAAATCAAGGCTGTCAGCTCCAGTTGCTATCTATCAAAGGTTTACTTAAAACACCAGAAAAGTCTAGATTGAAACATGAAAGATATGAACATGTCAGACAAATGTCTGAGGGTATCTTAAGCTGTGCGTCTGAAAAGGCGTAATTGAACTGCCCCGTGTCAATCGACCGAGTGTACTCAAAGGCCCGTTTAAAGGTTAGAGTTGATTATCACATTCTGCTCTTTCACAGATCAATACCTGCATTGTTGAAGTACACTGCCTTCTTTATGTCTTGTGGGGATCAGTCTTTCACTGTAACAAGGCCTGTGTATTTGACTGTGTGTATTTGACTGTGTCAAATACACACAGTCAAATACACTGTTTGTTTGTCATTGAACTTTCTGTGGGTATCTGAAAAATAAATCTAATAATAGAAATGTGAATGAGCCACATGCTTAGCATCGGCACAATGGCTTTTCATAAACTACTTAGGGCTACTACTGTGTATAATTGTACACATTGACATATCAACTCAATAACTTTTGTTCTCCACCTCTGACATGACATCTCACATTAAAATCCCCCTCACAATATTTGGAGAACTTTCCCAAGCCATGGCATTCTCAGATTGTGGCATTTCAGGCAAAAAAGATGAACTCAGTGACTTTTTCAAACGCTGTGAACAGTGGCACAGTTATGTAAATTAACAGAACAAAACAGGGCTATAACACAAGGACCTTTTGAAGTTGTACCAGATTTATTTGTTTTTTTAACTGATTAAAGTTGAATTGTTAAAAAAAAAAAAAAAGTTTAACCAGAATGCATCTTGTTGACGCTAATATTGTGGTTTTTCTCGCAGTGTGGAATCTGCATGTCTTCCCTCTTCGTCTTCGAAGAACCTGTTGACATGCCCTGTGGCCACGATTTTTGTAGATCGTGTTGGGAAGGGTAAGTCGTGTTTTGTGGCCTGAGGATTCTGCAGATTTGTTTGGGGTGTCTGTACTATGCATACACAGATCTTATTCAGTGTTTTTGTTCTGTGCTTGTGAATCCTTTCTAAGGTTTCTGAATTTAAAAATCCAAGAAGGAGAAGCCCACAACATTTTCTGCCCAGCCTTTGATTGCTACCAGCTAGTACCAGTGGAAGTCATAGAGGGTGTGGTCTCCAGAGAGATGGACAAGCGCTACCTCCAGTTTGACATCAAGGTAAGTAAAGTTTATTTATATAACACTTTTTAAGACATAAAGCTATTACAAAGTGCTACACATGAGAATATAAAAGCATATCAAAAGCATAATGTCCAGTGAATATTATTCATTTTTCTTTGAACATAATCTTTTTGTA
Source organism: Pelvicachromis taeniatus (assembly GCA_015108175.1). Taxonomy (NCBI): domain Eukaryota; kingdom Metazoa; phylum Chordata; class Actinopteri; order Cichliformes; family Cichlidae; genus Pelvicachromis; species Pelvicachromis taeniatus. Next base: position 19,982 of record VURO01008660.1, read on the forward strand.
AGGTGTGTCTCCTTCATTCAGCTTAGAGTTGTGATTATACATTAGCAGTTCATAAAATAAGTAATTTAGAGACAATTAACAGAAAGATTTTGCAATATTCTAATGAGAAATACCAACTTTTCTCTGTGACAAGTGGAGGACAGAGTGAGGCTAGCAGCCACTAATCAAGTTATGATGCTTTGCTGCCAGGGATATTTGGATAATGCAGAGCAAGGAAAACAGAAAGGTGAGGGCACAGAGTATGCAAAGGTTTAACAGAGGTATAACCTCATTTAAAAAAAATTATTATTATTTTAAGTTCAGGCTGTTCTATTTATTTTGTGTCCAAGAATCTATTCCTTAAATATGGGATTGCTATTAGATGTCTCAGGTAGAACGCATACAGAGGGAATAATTTTATAGTCAAACATCTTTAACAGATTTTAAAATGACTTGACTTTATTAACATTATCTCCACTATAAGGTACACAGCTGAATAAAAGATTAATCAACTTCTGACTGATTTTTTGCTTTTATTGAAGGCATTTGTAGAAAACAATCCAGCAATCCGATGGTGTCCAGAGGCGGGGTGCGAAAGAGCGGTGCGCCTGAACACCCAGGGCCCTGGAGCCTCCACCTCAGATCACCTAAGCTTTCCTCTCCTTCGGGCCCCTGCTGTAGATTGTGGCAAGGGCCACCTCTTCTGCTGGTCAGTATTGTTTTTGCTTTCCAAAACTCCAGTTATCCAAAAGAAGCAGTAATGATGGAGCTGATGGGGAAAATATTGTTAGGCACATATTTGGAGTGGGTTTTTTGTTTGTTTTTGTTCGACATTTGTTTGTTTACCATGCCTGACCTCATCATGTACCTCCTGAAAATGGCTGACATTTTCCTTCAAGAGTTTAATTTACACAACATTTGTTACTGAAAATGACATTAGTAGTGGTTCAACTTTAATAGTTCTTCTATCCCTTCACCCATTCACACATGCATTTATACAAGCACTTTTTTCTACGCCTGTGTGTGACATTCACACATAATCACTGTCCAATGAACACTTCAGGACTAACTCAGGGTTCAGTATCTTCCCCGAGGATATTTTGGCATGCAGATTGGAGCAGGCGTGGATTGAATTACAAACGTTCCAATTTGATGACCTGCTCTACCTCCTGAACCACTGGATGTTGTGTTTTTATATATATATATATATATATATATATATATATATATATATATATATATATTTTTTTTTTTGTAGTTTTCTGTACATTTGGAAGAAAAAGTTAATGAACCATCTTAATCGAGGCAGAGTAAGCTAGTTGAATTAAAGAGATGAAATGGCAAGTGTAAGTTATGGAGGTGCTTTGTATAGATATAAGTCTACAAAATGTGATTACTGACAACGTCGGCTTAAGAAAGATTTTATTTGTGAAAGGACCCTTATACAAAGGAAACAAACAAACGGTGAGGACTGTTGCTGCTTTCCAAACCATGAAGATGAGGTGCTATCCTCAAAGTGGTGAAAGTTAACAGTTAACAATAAAACACCAACAAATTTGTTTCAGTCACTTTTAATTTTTTTCTTCATAATTCTAGTTTTTAGTTTTTAATTTAATTAACTAAAATGTTTTTCTCTACTTCTAATTTTTAGTTTAATGTTAGTAATAACCTTGGACTGTATGTATTGCAGGGAGTGTCAAGGTGAAGCCCATGAGCCCTGTGACTGTGAGACATGGAAGATGTGGCTGCAGAAAGTCAGTGAGATGAAGCCCGAGGAATGTGAGTGTTTGTTTTTTTTTTTATTGTGGATTTGTTATCTAAAACTGTACAGTAATCGATAACAAGCTTAAATGGTTTTGTATTGAGACATAATGTGAAGTGGTTTTATGTTATTATTGTAGCATCTATACACATTCTTATCTGTTGAACCACAGAATAGAATTGTGTTAAGTTACCTGGAGGTTACGGATCATAAAGAAGTTTATGAGCCAGTGTCTTTATTTGCCCAGATTTTTCAGGGTGCAGAAAAGTGACTTATTTGGAATTAAATTGCCTGGAACTCAACCACAGTCATTACAAACCGTTTAGCACTAGGCCAATTAAAATCCACCATGTTGATGATAAATTATTAATTAAGACGAGCAACCCGCTCACTAAAAGTTTGCGGTGTTTAGAAACATTAATTGGACTCTGGGCAATCTAATAGATGATTTAAGATGCCCCAGATGCTCTTGAGTGCCACATGGTTGACGTGACAGTCGAAAGATAAAAGCAATTATTTTGTTTCGGAACTATCTTCCCCTTCGATTTTCCCCAGATTCTGTTTTATCTTGGCAGTTCAACAGCACATCAAAGGTGCTTTGATAATAGCCAATTATTCTCTTTGTGTGTATGTAGGTGTGGGTGCATGAGCATCTTGGGAGATGTTAGCAAAATATATTAGCAATACACATTAATCAGGCAGGACGATTTCCCACTCAGTGCATTGGTCTGTTTTGATGCTCAGGTAATAGCCATTCTCATTCTGTCTCATTATGCCTTTATTTGTTCTGTTTACTTCCCCCTCCTCCATGTTGAAGTGGCTGGTGTGAGCGAAGCTTATGAGGATGCAGCCAACTGCTTATGGTTGCTCACTAACTCCAAACCCTGCGCCAACTGTAAGTCTCCTATACAGAAAAACGAGGGCTGCAATCACATGCAGTGTGCCAAGGTAGGCAGTCAGGCCTCTCATATTTTTCTTACCTAGACAGTAATCGGGCGACCAGTTTATCTGGTTGTTCTAGAAAGACATATGAATCCATTTTTTTCTGGTGGAGAAAACAAACCTAAGAAGGTAATAAATGAGCTGCACCTGTGTACTGAACGCAGTATACCGTATATCTTCCAATAGTAGCCCCGGTGTTTATTCAAAAAAATTATTCGGCCGGCCCAGCGTATAAAAGAGACCGACGGTTATTGGAGACCAGCTCTTATTCCCTTCTCAGACGGAATTGCCACGGACGTGAGAGGGAAAGAGGACCCAGGCGTGGTTTTTAGACTGAGGTGAAAAGACAGTGCGTTTATTTACAGTGCTCCAAAACGTATTCCAACAGTTCACAAATAATGCACTTCCCAATTGTGATCCTCCTTTGCTCCCGAGTGTCTCCTTGTCTGTGGTAGCCCAGTGCACGAGTGGTGCTCTCCGAAACTTCTCTCCGCCCAACTCTCCAGGAGAGGAAGTAAAAGACCAGAAAATCACAGTTAGCAGGTTCGGAGACCAGCATCTATTTTTCGTGACATGTTTTCAAACCGGCATTTATTAGAAACGGGCGTCAATAAGAGACAGGCCACTACTAGCAGATATACGGTACTTTTGTTTGTGTTTTAAATGGACTTAACCCTCTGGGTTTGTTCAAAATCACTTTCCTTTCAGCTTGTTTGTGGCAAAATGTGTCCACCAACAGATTAGGTCTGTAATTGTTATTATTTTTATGTGTTTTTTTTATGTATTTATTTTTAACTAATGTCAGTTCTTTCATAAATATAAAATAGTTATTACTTTTTACATTTTTAACCCTTAAAACATCAGTTTGTTTGCACAATGCACTTGATGGAAGACAACCTCAAAGTTCACCATTTCATATATTCACAGTAGGGTTAATTAATTCACATTAATAGTAGGGTCTGGGATATGTAATTGATTAACATTAACATTGATTATTATGTATTGTTATTTTTGTGCAAGGAAAGCAAAATAGATAAAACTCTCTCTCAGCTTGTTTGTTGCCAAAAATGGCCACCTCTTGTTTACGTTTACAAAATGGTGTAAAATTTATATATTAAAACATTTTTCCACTTTCATTGAATATATATTAAAATTAATATATATAAAAACATTTTTCTACTTGATTGATTTGATTTTTTTTTTTAAATTAGCACCAGTCCAATTTATGAAAACCAAAATATAATTCAAATTCAGAAATTATACCGATAGAATACCAGTCAAATGACATATTACTACTAACCTTTTGGGGAAAATAGCAATAAAGTTCAAAGTTTTTCAGCATATGAATGATGAAACCTAATATTATTTTAATCATCATTGCAGGTCAGTACCAGGAACAGTAACAATGATTTATTTTTACTTTACTTTCCTTTCCTTTTTTTTTTTTTTTTTTTTTTTTTTTTTTTTTTTTTTTTTTCTTATTATTTTATTTTTTTTTTTTCTTTTTGTCCCCCT
>VURO01008664.1:3702-16043 GCA_015108175.1 Pelvicachromis taeniatus
CTGGTTAAAAAAAAGGCCATTAAAAAAAAAAAAAAAAAAAATCGCATTGATTAGTCCCCCTCACAAGGTTAAAAGCCCAGAGAGCTGGAAAATTCTGCCATAAGAAATAAAGAAATGACTGATTTTACAACTTTTAACATCGAGGCAAAACTAAGGCAAATCTGTGATGACTGTTCTCAGGGACTGTTTTTTAAAAATCAGTTCCTTTTTATCTTTTCTTTATGTTTATTTTACACCTAATTTGCAAATGATTTGTGGCTAGAAGTCCCACAACTATGACTACAGACATATTTTATTTAAATATAGCGCATGCAGTGTCCCTACTATACACATAAATAAATATGAATCACTTCTATTTGCATTTTAGGTCATTGTGAGTCACATTTTTCCACTTGGCAAAGATCTAAAAGAACGTAAAGAAAGTCAACCTGCTATCACAGAAGACCAACGAATGAATGTCACCGATATCTGTATTTAAAAAAAGCTTGAACCTGTGAGGTTTTGCTAAAAAACGTTTTTAAAAATGATGAAATGTCTCAGCTCTACAAGAAATTATCTTTATTTCTGCATTAGAACATAAAATCTTAGAAAATAAAGAAAAAATATTTACTTTTAGTGAAAGAAACCGTTTCAGCTTCACTTCAGCAAGTTAACTTCATATTTTCCAAGTTAGTGCCAAATTAATGTTAATGTCCAAAATATTACTCATCAGCTGTTACCATATAAAGAAAAAGCAGCATTCGAACATTTGCCTGATTGTATAAATATTACCAGAGCGTGCTCAAAGCCCAGCACGGCAGCCCATTTATGGTCAGCATTTGTTCTTCTTAATCATTGTTATTTAACTAAATTACTGCAGCAAATACAAACAGATAAAGTGACCCAGATTAGCCGCCATACGTCGCCTTGAAATGTAACACTATTTGAAAGGTGTCCACTTTCAGAGGAACACAAACCACCTCAGTCCACTGCAACAGGAGGCCTGCTGGAGGACTGGCAGGACATAAAGCCCCGGAGGCCTCTCGGGAGAAGCCAGAGGTGGCCCGTGAGGGCTGCTGGGTGTACCAGGAGAGTCAGCCAGCTCCCAAAAATAACTGTGATCCTATGGAGGCTGATCACGCTGAAGTAGCTCAGGTCAAACATGCTGTAAGCTTCCATGGAAGAATGTATGACAGTGGCCTGTGCAGCTTCATTAGGATGAGCCATTTCTTCCTGTGTGTAATTAGTGGGAGCTGTTTACTCAGGAAATTAAACTGGCAGCCATTTATAATAATCGAGGAAAGAAGCAGTGCACTTTTCGAAGTAGAGCAAATGCATGTGATGCAGCATCAAGCCTGACATGAAACTGCGAAAAGCAAAAGAGCATCAGTTCTGTTTTTATTGTAAATGTGTCGACATCTAAGTCTTTTATAATCAGGTTAACCCCGGTCACCTTTAAGCTTCTGCTCCTGGTCAAGATTTTCTCTCCTGAAAAAAAAGACATCAAGTACTGTGCAAGTTTTCTTTTACAGTCGAGGGGTGAAATAACACACATGACAATATAAATCTGTATCAAATGTGACAGTGTTAATTAAAGTGTAATCTCAAAAGCAGCTGGAGGGTCGAATTCAAAGATGGGTGTTGCATTTTAGTTTCTGCGCTGGATGCTCTGCGAGGTGGTCGAAATGAGCGCTAACCCATTTCCGCTGGTGAAGAGGTCCAGCCCAAAATCACCATCATTCTGAGCATAACACTTGAAATCATATAAACAATCCATCTATGGGACCCAGTGATGGTCTGGTTAAGTATACGAGTCCTGTAGTTTTATAGAAACACATTTAAAATCAATAAGTGTCCCACAGACGATACTTATTTAAGTAGGAATTCACTGGTTATGGTTTTTTTCCACACTATAATAATTTACTGTATAAAAAGGGTCATAAGCTCCAAACATTTATTAAACTGGTCACTTACAGGGGCTGATAAATCTATTTGAACTCGCAAATTCTTTGTAAATGAAGGCGTAACCATCAAACTGAAGGTCAGACCTGGGATCAGTCTATAAGTTTGTACTCTGAGTGGCTCGTTTCATCACTTTTGTTTGGTTATTTAAAACCCAGACTCGAAATGTGCAACGGTTAGCCAAAAGGTCAAGTTTGTTATTTATTATATTATATTATATTCATGATAGAGAGAAAGCATGGCCTTATAGGCAAAAGCAAAGTGGTTTCAGTGCATCTTAGTAAAACTCCAGAATAAAATACTATAATCTAATACTACAAGTCACCATAATATGCTTTAAAATATTTATTTACCATTTGATTAACTTTTTTTTTTTTTAAAGGCAGTCTATTTTCGGTGTCTCTGGGCAGATAACGCACTTAAAAATAAACCTTTAAAGAATCACAGGAGCCAAATTTAGCACACAGTGCCTGATGCAAAGCATCTCATCTCCATTCATCTTTCACAATCACACCATTTACATTTGTCAGTGTTAATCAAGCTACGTTATTGGAAATCCCTAAAGTGAGCTCACTCTACACTCCTCTAAGCTGTTCAATAAACCCCAATAACATAAAGTTATTGAAACCCCATTACTGTAAACATGTAACAGTTTAGTCCATTTTAAAAAAATTATATTATAAAATACTCTCTCATACATGACTTTTACACCAAACATGGTCCTATAACCAAAAAGCTAAGTAGTCTTTTTATAAGAACCCAGCTGATGTATTGGTCACTTGATCACAGATACGCTATGTCGTAACTTTTTAAAAACAGAAGAAAGAGGTAGAAACTGAAGTTTGGGATAACTTTAAAATGGTGTGATCATGTTGGTTAGCTTTACAGTACTCTCAGCAATATCTGCAGCACATGTAGCAGAGTAGCATCACTGGAAAGTTAACCATGACCCACCATGTAATTCTGAATATATCTTTAAAATATACCATTTAAATCTCTGCCTGTTGTGGCTCCCATATCAGACAGGCTCTAATTGTTATCAACCCCCTTTGCATATTATAGTCTGTCACAAGTAGCCAACTCTAATGACCATATTACATAGTGGGACGCTTAACTGTACTGCACCACATAACTCAGTACATGTATTTATTGAGCTAACCAGCGAGCTATATTCTGTGTGTACACTAAACCGTACTTGAACAAGGCACAGCAGCGAGAAGCTAAACGATCTCTATGCAGTACATATTTGTACACTAAGGTCACCTTACACACTTTATGGATTCATTTACTGGAGGGAGAGAAAAAAAAAAAAGTACTACTGTAACTAGATGTACCTGTTGTCTCTGGTTATATAATTACAGGAGTGGTTTGCACATTGTGTGCCTTGTGATTTTGTGCCAAACTTACAATTTTACTCCAGCAGCACAAAAAGCAATAAATGAGATGTAGATGTAGTGTATTAGTGAACAAGCAGTGCGACTGATGAATTGCTTCCCTGTGTGGACCAAACTAAAATCATCGAAACGGTAGGTAGGTGTCATGTAAGTGCAGAAGCTGCACCTCTGCGCTCCAAAGTGTCTTCAGGATTTAGAGAAGTATTAACATTTGAACATGTAGGCTTTTTTTTTCTGCAAATGTGCCCTTTAAATGTGTCTTGGGTCCAAACATGTGTGAAAGCCACTTGTTTACGGTAGAACCTCTAATTTAATGGACACTAGAGCATTACTAAAGCAGCCTGTATATTTGTTGGTGGGTAGGTGAGTTTAAAAAGTGCCACAGCTCCTCCTCAGAAGAACTAAGTGGGAATGACCAAACAACCAAAGCAAAGGCATCTTTAGATCATCTTTACAGAGCAAGTCAGCTACACTTATGGGACACTCCAGAGTGAAAATGTACCAGTTAATAAAAGAAATGTTTGTTTTATGTCGCCTTGGACAGATGCCACACTCATACGATGATAGAGGCTACTACACAAGGCAAATACGGCCCAGTATAGCCTCCAGCTAAGAAGTGTCTGTATGCCCATGTAATGTTTATGTTTGTCCCCGTTTATCAGTCGACATTACGCTTAACTGGCTATTCAAAAATGCCCATAACCCTGAATGTAACTGTGACAGCAAGGATCCGATAGTCTAAACGTCCATCTTCATCATTTGTCATTGACAGCCGCGGGGAGTTTAGTCTTCACAGCCAAGCCAACAGATGTGGCACAGGCCTCGCCAGAGCAGTGACATAATTTCTGGAAAGGCCAGTGCGTTTTTTGGTTTCTAATAATAAAACAGAGGTACACAACCTACCGAGCAGCAGCAGCCGATGCGTCTGTTTGTACTCCCGTTTGAGCTCCTTGAGCACCCTGTCAATATTCTTACTGACTTTCTTCGCCTCCTTCTCGGCCTCCTTCTCCTCCACCAGCAATTTGTCACAGTTTTTCTGCTTTTGGGTGCTTGTTTTTTGCAGCAGCTGTAAGCGCCTGCCGCGGTCCTTCCCCGTCCCTTTACCGCTGCCTCCACCTCCGCCTCCGTTCTGTATGAGAACACCGTCGGTACCGGTGTCTCCACGGCGGTGCTCCCCGGCCGGGAGCCTGGCAGGGTCCCCGGGGCGCACCAGGCCGCCGCGTAGCGACGAAGTCTCCCCGCATCCCCCTGTCCCCAACATGGTGTCCTCCTGGCGAGCTCCCCCGGCGCGTGTCGGCACGGCGGCGTCCGGAGGCTGGTCTGAGTCCGAGGTAGCGTTGGAGATAGAGCCGCTCAGGTCCCCGAAGAGCCGGGGACGCAGACTGTAGCACAGCCCCATGTTGAAACCAATATGTGTCTGTGAATGTGATTTTTCATAAATTAAAATATCCAAAAAAATCGCCGTTGTGCCACGAGCCCTAACGAGCCATCGTCACATTGGAGCTCCAGCGACGCGATTCAGGTCCGAATTTGAGTCGAAAACGTGAATGAATTATGCTCCGACATTTGCTATATGTCATTTTGCATTTTCCCCAGTCAGCCTTCGCTTCGTAGTTAGTGGATCACCTGATCCTTTAGTGGACACTGCGGGTCCACCTTACCGTAAGTAACCAAAAGCACAACCTTGGAGAAAAACGCGTCTATGCGCCTCACAGACAGGCAACAATCTCACTGCACAGTTGTTAGGTGCAATGCACGGCACGTCACATTACTACAGTATGGCCATTTCGAGAATGCTGGTCATGATTTTCATTCCTCACATTTCATGCCTGCATCTCTAAATCAGCTGGTGTCGCCTGCTCTCTAGACCGAAATCTCTATTTTAAGACAGCAACGCGTTTCTTTATTTGGCCCCGCAAACATTCATCTGACACGATCTGTGGCGCACGCAAGAATATTAGAAATATATTATGAAAATAGCACTTTAACTCACAACATTGTTTCTATGATAAACAAAATTTATATTAGACACTAATGTGTACTTTAACAGTGGGATCTAGTGTCTTAAGCAGGGGCGTGTCAACAAGGGAGAGGATGTGGTGGCACAGTCCCCCCCTCCTCTGTCTGCTCGGCTAGTGCTAAAAAAAAACCCCTGTTTACCTGTAGAAAATATAACTACATATACGATTTGTATCAATTATATATGTATGATAATTTATAGCTCATTATATTAGATAAAAATAATCCAGTGTTATTTATAAACAGTATATAAAGTTATGAAAATGAACTCCACTCTTAACAGTAGCGATATTAAACATATATGCTCATGCCAGTACATTAAGAATTAAATCCACTGATAAAAAGTACTGTACATTGTTCCCATTTTTGAGTATTCCCATGTTAAATAATGTAGTTTGAACAGTACAAACAGTTGTAAACTCTGCCTAAAGTAAAAGCTAAGTTTGGCTTTTGTAGTTTTACGGACGTTTCTCTCCTGCGTTTCACGTTTCTTCTGTTTTTTCTTGTGTTTATGACCGATTTCCTCGTGCACAACTATTTCATCTGTATGTAGACAGCCTTTTGGCTATCGTTTGCTGGATTTTTATTACGTGTGTGACCTGTTTGGTCGTGTACTGGTTCCCCTTCCTAATGGTTAATTACGTTATCATAGCATGTACAATGTTTTGTAATGCTTCCTTTATTTTCTCATAAACTGTACTTTTATCTTGTGAATCCAAACAACATAATTTGGGGGCATTCCATATAATATAACAACTAAAACCTATTTAAGCCATGCAAAATATGACCTTTGTGCTATGATCCTTTTCTGTTTTTGCTGACATTCTTTAGTTAAAATATTACTCACAGAAGGCGCCACAGCAAGAAGATGAGTCTTGTATCAAAATATATGGGAAAATCAGATCTTTATAACTTCTGTTTGACCAGCCACCTGTGCCACACAGCAATACAATCCTTTAAATTATACTCAGAAATGCACATTCTTAAGTTCTTGGCAGTAAATAAACCAGAAAACGTAACTTAAAACATCCAGGGTACAGCTGCTTCTTCATGTTACTCTGTCATAGACATTAAATCAGTGCAGTTTTACTATAAAACTGTGACATGTCAGTTTGATTCTGGCACTGAGAATGGCTGTAAAACTGACTTGGCTGTACCTTTGAAACGTGATGATTAAAAAAGTGCCAAATGTTTCGCCGTCCTTTTGGACTTTGAGGCTTTCTAACTTTTACCTTCATGGTATGAAGGTGACATATTTCACTGGCTTCATGAACAGCACTACAGTCATTGTGGGTCACTTGAATTGAATGTCTGATACTTGGGGAGTTTTGTGACGTGAATAATCATAGTTAAGGATCAGAAAACTTCCAGACTACACAAACGGGTGCAGAGAGCAAAATGAACCACTAGATGGAGCACTTGTGAAACAGTAAGCCAGTGACGGAAGCGCTTATTGGTCTGGGAGGCTGTTTTTGCAACAGCATGCTGTGCATTAGTGAAGAAGCTCTCTTGCATAGTTTGAAATCCTCTACTTTCAGCCACAATTGAACCCCAAAAGACAAGCACCAGCATGTTTTTACTTTATGAACCTTGCCGGTTCCATGCTGTTGTTTTGACTTCACAATGTTCTTTTACATTGCAATAGATTCTGGGATCATCTGAAATGCATTTGTTATGTGGAAGGAACGGAAGGGTCAGCACAGTGACATGGTGCGTGGGACAGATCGCGTTTTTGAGTTTGTCCCCGAGTTAACATATCTGTTGTTTTGTTTTGAGTTTAGTTTCATTATTCTTGTAACAGATTTCAGTTTTGCTGAGTTTCCCTTGTTTTTGTATCTTGTTCATTGTGACTTTTCTTGTCCCTGTGTTTAATTTGCTTGTCATTTATTGTTTTCCTTTGACAGTTAGTGTCCTGTGTTTGATTATGTTCAGCTGTTTCCCTTCCTGTTTCTACTTCCCCAATTAGCCTGCTGTGTATAAATAGTCCTGCCTTCCCTTTGTCATATAGTGTCTGTGTATTTTTCCAGTGTGTGCTCTGATTTTTCTGGTTTTATTACATGTAAAATATTGATATTGTATATATTTAAATATTGGAAATATTGATTGTATGTAAATGTGAGAGGGCACATTATACAAGTGTCTGGGTAATGAAAATATAAACTTACATGTTCCACGTGCTGATAAAGATGATGTCATGTGAGTGAACTAAAAGTTATTAGTTTGTTTTGTCAAACTAAAAAAATAAAAAATAATTTATTGCAAATCTCAAAAATATTCAAATTAAAATCATATCCACTTACTTTTGGATTTCTGTTTAAATATTGACATGACATCATAGCATCTAGTAAAATAAGAAATTTTTTTTATCTCAGTTTTTTATCTTTTCATTTTTGCATTTTCATTTTTGACACAAGTATATAACAAAATAACTAAAAGTAAGCAGGCCTGTAGCTCAGTAAAATACAATTAAGATAGATATCTTAATAAAAAGTAAATATATAACAAATAAATAAATAAATAAATAAATAAATAAACAAACACAATAAAGTACAATAGGAAATAATTGGTATTGGAAAAGGTTGCTAAATAAAGGGAAAAAATTTCAAAATAAAGTTAACAGGAATTATTTAAAGCCAACTAGTTTTGAAAGCAAAAGCAGACAGAAAAATGGCCGATATGTATTAGGGGAATTTAACACATTAATTGCGATTAATTAATTTGAAAAAAAGGTTACCATCTCAAGCACGTCCAGACAACTCACTAAATAATAAAGTCATAAATACAATTGTGATAACAGTAAAATGATTATAAAACAAAATATGCAGGTGCCAACAAACTAAACTGTCAGCTTTAAGTCAGTCGTCTGAATTAAAACGGCATAAAAATGTGAGGAACTACAAGTTGCCTCTTTATGGTAGACTTGGATATCGATACGCCAACTTCGTGGAGAGTGTTGTTCACGTGCTTGGCTGTTGTGAAAGCGTTTCTCTTCACCATGGAAATGATTCTGCAATCATCCACCACTGTTGTCTTCCGTGGATGCCCAGGTCTTTTTACAGGTCACCAGTGCTTTATTGCTTTCTCAGGATGTACCACCCTGTGGATTTTGTCACTCCTAATATTGTAGAAATTTCTCGGATGGTCTTTTTCCGTCTTCACAGCTTAAGGATCACTTGTTTCACCTGCATGGAATATGTTTAAGTAAGCAGGTAAAAATAAAAGTCACTGTCCTAATATGTTCGGACCTAACTGTATATTGATGAACTTCAACATGTCTGTCTCATAGTTATTGATAAAGCTTAAGATCTGATTCATATTTTTGTTATCATGAAAGACAAGTTTGACCTTTGACCTCAGACTTCCCGGAAAAGATTTACTCAGTGTTATGTTTTATAAGTATAACATACATTACGTTGCCGATCGTAATCACTCACATGTTGTGGAAATTTTAAATAAACTGCAAACACAGGGTGAGCGTCTTTTTGAAGTGCAGTTTCTTATAACACTGCAGCAGAGCGAACACTCAGGCCACACACCAAAATGGTCTCTAAAGACAGGCGCCGCGCTGACCTCTTTTATACCCACACGCACATCACGTAGCTCTATGCCTTCAGTTCAGCTCATGCTTGACCCCTTACCCCTTTCAGGAGAATTACGACCTCCCTTCCATGTGGCGCCTGGATGTCTCTAACCCCATACAATGGCCCCACTGTGAAGGTATCATAAACATAAGGCCTGCTTGTGTGTCAGTGATTTTACTATTACTAAAGTCATATTGTTAAAATATGTGATCAAGAATACAGAATTCTGTCACCACACACACACATGCGAATAATTGAATTCAGACGTTCCAGTCACTTCCATGACCACAGGTGTATAAAAAAAGTGTTGTTACAGCAAAGTGGAAGTGATTGAGACAATAGCAACTCAGCCACAAAGTGGTAAGCTGAGTAAAATCACAGAGCGGAGACAGCGGATGCTGAGGCACAGAGGTTGGCAATTTTCTGCAGAGTCAGTTGTTACAGACCTCCAAACTTCCTTTGGCCTTCAGATTAGCTCAAGAACAGTGCATAGAGAGTTACATAGAATGAGTTTGCATGGTTGAACAGCTGCATCCAAGCCTTACACCACCAAACTCATTGCAAAGTGATGAGTCTGGGTTTGGTCATTGAACAGTACTTGTCTGACTGCACTGTGCCAAGTGTAAAGTGTGGTGGAGGGGGGATTATGGTGTAGGGTTGTTTTTCAGGAGTTGGGCTTGTGAAGGACCACACGACACGCCACCTTAGTTTGGGTGCGACCACCCGTTTATTTTCGTGACCCCCAATATCCTCTGCGGTTTCCGGCAGCCTCCCTGCCCAGGACGCAGCCACTCCTGTCTGGGTCCCCCCGTCCCCAGCTGGTCATCACTGTTTAAAAAACACACACCGCTGTCAGGTTGACAATCAGCTGTTTTTGTCCCGCCCCCCCGGGAGCTCACTGCGTCACCTCTCCTCTGCAGCAGACCTGGGACCACGCCCCCGCCACACACCCCCACCGCCCGACTGAGGCTGGGGCCACACCCCGCCGAACCGCCCCCCCCGGGAGCTCACTACGTCACCTCTCCTCTGCAGCAGACCCAGGACCATGCCTCCGCCACACCCCTGAGTTCCCAAGTTCTGATGCTTCAGAGTACCAACACATTTTGAACAGTTTCATGCTCCCAACTCTGTAGGAACAGTTTGGGGATGGCCACTTCCTGTTCCAACACGGCAGTGCACAAAGCAAGGTCGGTGTGGAATAAATTGACTGGCTTGCACAGAGTCCTGACCTCAACCCCATTGAACGCCTTTGGGACTGGAGTCAGGCCTTCTCGTCCAACATCAGTATCTGACCTCAAAAATGTGTCTCTAGAAGAATGACAAAAAACGAGTTGAACCTGTTATAGCTGCAAATGATTTGGCAGACATCATATGGCATTCAAGTTCATTTATGTGTGAAGGCAGACAAGCGAATATTTTTGGCCATGTAGTGTTTGTTATATGTTTACAAGGTGAACAGTATTAAATCATGGGGCTCTCTTTACTACAGGCCTTCGTTCAAACACATCTTATGTCAGTTAAAAATACACACTGACCTTAATTTGTTAGACAATGACCAACATCCTGCTCCTACACACTGTGAAATGTAGGTTAATTGGGTTTCAAATCAAACCCTGGGTTCTGGAGGTGAAGGTGTGCTCCGAATGGTTAGGATGCCTTCCAGTGTTTTTTCTTTTTCTTCAACAAATCATGAATTCATCTTGCTGAAAAAATGTAAACATAATGAGCCTGTTTGCAAACAGTTTTATGAAAAAGATTAAATTATACTGGTGTTTGATGTTGCTGTTTACTTGAAGATTTGACACCAAATATGCCGCACTTTCACACTACTCAGACTCGAAGCAGGCTTCCCCTGTTATTCTGCTTCGTGTCAGACTTTCTTAATCCCATGAAAACTTTAATCCATTTCCTCTCGCCGTAAAAGACTTAGCTGGAGGAGAGGTGAGGCAGAGTGGAACGGGCAGGGCTTTTCCAGTCTTCCTCTTAAGGTAAACCTTACCCTACACCACCAGTCTGCAGAGAGGAAAGTACAGGCTGAATGGATGTTTCATGTCTGTGTTTCTGCAGTGAAAGCTTTGGAGCAGCCTCAGAGTAGCAGGACTCATCAGCCTACGACTTGTTGACCTGTGGACGATTGTTAATGGGCTCACAATGACCAGTGTCTGGGATTGTCAGGGTTCCTCGCTGAAGGACAGCCAGGGCTCTGTGTGGACGATTAACCGCTACACAACGCTCAAACAGCTCGGGGACGGCACGTACGGCAGCGTGCTCCTGGGCAAGAGCAATGAGACTGGCGAGCTGGTGGCCATAAAGAGGTGAATGCGTGGAGCACCAGTAAACACGTCAGGGATTCACTGCGTTGTTTAGTCTCAGCGGGTTAAGCTGATTAACGTCTGAGTGGCTGCTACAAGTGTACAGAGTTGTGTGCAGTGGATGGTGTAATAAACAGCAATACAAGAATTAATTGAAGTAGTAGTAGATGTCAGCATTAGCAGAAGTTGTTTTTCATCCTTGTGGTGTGTGAGTGGAAAGTCCTATAACCTCTGCCAGAGGAAGCAGTTGAAAGAGGTGTTGAGCAGCATCAGTCGGGTCTCCATAAGTCTTCCAGATCCTGCTCAGATATCTAGACGAGGATATGTCCTCAGCTGCAGGCAGCTGTGCTCCAGTCATGTCCTCCTGCAAAGCCCTCTGGCCCACACCAAAGTGGTTATGTTGTAAGTGGATGGGCTGGTACTTCTATAGCACTTTTGTACTCTAACTGAGCACTCAAAGCAAACATTTCAATAGATGCATGAAGGATACTTCAACATTCAGATTGGAGCTGCTGGAGAACTTATCCACTGACTTCCCAATTGGTAGACCACCCATAGTTGTTCTTCTTCTTCTCTAAAAGTGGAGGCATTGTTGTATTTTACTGATGACAGTGGAGGTGTATGCAGACGCAGAAAAGCCAGGCACTCTCTCCACAGCCTTGCCTTTTATGGTCACTGGTTTCGGGTCAGCTCAGGTTAGCGCTTTTCTTCCTGAAATCTGCCATAATCGCCTCTGTCTTCTGGGTGGATTGCTGATGGAGCACCAAGTAGGGCTGGGCAAAACGATTATTTTCCGAATCGATGAATCTAGTGATTAATTTTTCGATGCATCGATGAATCTAATGATATATGTTACTGCTAAGCAGCTTAAATGAGTTTTGCATTTACGGAGGTTGGGTGTTTATCTCTGAGTGTGTGTCTACGTGGGGGGTGTCTGGATGAATTAAAGGGTAAAAACCAGCGTTAGTAAAAAAGTTGAAAACTTACGGTCGTTTTATGATCGGCCATTTCCACCTTACAAATCCGGCAAACGACTGAATCACTTCCTTATCGGTTAAAATATCCCCATACTGTAGAACTGCGTGTTCGGGGGG
>VURO01008665.1:9262-22391 GCA_015108175.1 Pelvicachromis taeniatus
ATAAGAACATGCTAGGCACAATCTTGATGTTCTCAAGAAAATATCATAAACTAATCAGTTCAATTCAGAAAATAATCCATTCATTCAATGTATGGTGTGGAGAGGAGTTGGCTATCAGACTGCTTTTGTTTTTAGTTCTGATTGTGCTGTTGAGTCCCATGAAAATCAGACAGTGTGAACATTACTGACTAATAATGACTAATAAACAGTGCTGGGCAAAGGCCTTTTAGACACTGCAGTCATAGCTGCATTTTCATGTCTCTTCCCAGTTTGTGATGGTTACAAAGCAGACAGAAAAAGACATTAACAAGTCTCTAATAGATGTGGAAAGAAATCTGTTTTTCTAACATGTATATATTTTGGAGCAAAGCAGAATGTCAGACATTTCAACGTCGCTTGTTGGGAAGTTTGAAATTTCTTTTTAGTCTCCAAAACTACAAAACGTATATATTCCTCATAACAGACAGCCTGCCACTTCTTCAGCTCAAGCAAAGAAGACCAATCATCTTTCCAATCAACCCGGCATTTTAGCTAGCCTTTTATTTTGATGACTACTCATAGACAAAGAGGTTAGACACATCCTGGAAATTCTAGCAATGAGCAATGCCTTTGTAACATGAGGGAGACTGGCACAGTATTAGACAAGTGGTTTTGTGACTAGTTGTTATAGCTGCCTTATTACTCTCACTCTTCACGTTTTGACAGTTTTAATGTTAAAGAGGTTTTCTCGTTTTGTTGCCTGAAACTAACCACAGGAAAGAGGAATGAGTCCTTTTCCCGTCCCAATCACTGCCTGCAACTATGAAGCTTCTTTCATTTGGCCTGTTTTGTTTCACAAAATTTGATTTAGTTACATGAAACAGATGAGTCCACAGACACAGTTCAGTACAGTTCAGTTCATATAGCACCAATTCACAACAGTCATATCAAGGAGCTTTACACTGAAAGGTAAACCTTGGAATATTAGAGAAAAACCTCAACAATCACACAATGACCTATGAGCAGCACTTGGCAACAGTGGGACAAAAGAACACCCTTTCAATAGGAAGACGCCTCCAGCAAAACTAGACTCAAGGAGGAACAACCATCTTCTCTGAATGGTTGGGAGCTGAAGGGAAACAGCAGGGAAACTGTTTTTAAAAAACAGCAGGAATTTTGACATTTTATCAGGAAAGTACAGGTTTAATTATTATCTGGCTAGGCAGACTGTAAGATGCCATTTTCAAGCTGATAGCACACCCTGAATGCATTGTGAATGCATAACTATGGAATTTCAATCAGCCTTGTAAGTGTATCATTTCTAACAACAACTACTGTTGTGCTATTAGAGAGTGGTTCACAAAAACAGATTTATGCAGAGCTGCAAAACGCAAAGACAACAGGCTCTCAGACATTCAAACTGCAAAACAAACAAAGAAGTCTAGCGAAATCATTAGTCCATAAACATTACATTGAGAGAGACGGCTCACCCAGACAAGGTGGGATTGTTGGTGCCAGACAGTGTGGTTATTCCATCTTAGAAAACAGACGCCCTAACTGGATTTTCATGCACTAAAGTGTCTAGTTCTCTAATAAAATAAATAAATAAACAAATAGCGGCAATTCTGGCATTTTTATTATATACATTTGTGGATGTTGGACAGACAGCATTATTTACATTTCATACATTCAGCTGGTGTTGTTTTCTAAAGTGACTTACAGTGAGTGCAAGCGTAAAACGATTGGTACAGGTATGAAATATTGAGAGGAATGACACCTAGATCTACTCTGCAGATACAATGTGCGTAAATCTAGTTTGTGTGATGCATCTTGTCTCTCGTCTTGCCTGCTCGCAGCACTTTAATCAGCCCACACCTACAAACATGCATGCACAGAAATTCCAAGATAGATAGATAAACAGATAGACAGATTTCTTTTTCATATACTTGCCTTCATCTACTGTGTCTTTTTGTATCTTCACTCGCTTTTCACAGTGGTTCCCTAAGACTGCAGATGCAGGCACAAACAGTCACTCTGACATTATTAGACATTGCACTTTAGAAAGCCAGATGATTCATGTTTTTATTTGAGCACCATAAAACAATAAAGTATGATTGCTGCGCCTGCTCTTGCTGCAGCTTCCTGCTGCTTTACAAGACAGAGACCAATAAATGACAACGTTGATTTCTGCCCACACTTTGCTCTTTACCACGTAAAATTATCCATATCCATCTATAGAGACACAGTGAAAAAGGCTTTTAATAAAACACTGACAGATGTGTTACACTAATGAACCTTGATAAACATGCCAGTGCCACATGGGAAGTGGGAAGAAAATGCTTCCACATAACGTGTACTTGTGCAAAACAGAACATATTTCAGGTTGGCCAACATGGAATTAGAACTTAATGTCAATGTTTATTGTAGAGCATGAATTATCCATGAACTGTTAAATAAACAGTAATTAAATAAGCTACACATTACAAGTAGTTACTGGAAGTAGAAAAAACTGAAAACAACTGACCAGATGTGGGAAGGTGGGCAGATTTGAGTGTTTCCTCTCAGAAAGCTCTCTCTTTGTGTACAAATGCACTTTTAGTATATTTTCATGTGATGAGCTCATCCTTGTTTTCCTCCCCTTGAATAGAAGTATTCTTACTCAGTCTTATAAATGAGAGTCTGGTCCCACTCCCATCACATATGACCTATTGAGTGGTCACACTTTAAAAAAAAAAAAAAAAAAAAAGTAGTTTTACCAAAGCTTGTAACTTATGAGTGAGTGACAGAAAAAAAGTAGTCAAAGTAAAACTGGATGCAAACAACAGTCTCTTGGTTGATGGTCACATTGCCACTTAAGCCTCTCCTCTTCATGCACAGTTTTTTTTCCATATTTTAGGTTTGGCAGCATTTTTCACTAGATAAAGGCGAATGTCTTTATCAACAATTGAGCTGTGGTTTGGTGAAGGATTCGATGGGGACTTGTGGCGGCTCCCGGGCCTGGCAGATCCCCATGTACTAATGAGAAGTGAAGAAGTAAAAGAAGTGAAAAAAGGTGAGGGAGAGTGGGGCACGGAAGTGAGAATGAACAGCTTGTAGGACTGGGGGGGGTCATATATAGATAAGACCCGGAAGGGGAGTGTTTGGAGGCATGGTCCCGCTCCTGAAATTCAGATAATTTATCTCCAATTAAAGACGAGGGTTTGGCTCTGTGCTGTTCAGTATTGCTCCTGTATCTAAGCACAGACACCAAAGGATACCCTGTACATACCTCTGAAATGATATTTTAGTGCATTTCCCACATGTAGAATGACTTTAACAGGCTCATACATATAAATCATGTTTGTAATTAAAGAAGGAAATCCACTGTAAGGTGACAAAAGTAAAGACAAGCATAAAGAGTGCAACTGTCACCAAACAAAGGTGATCTGGTGTAATCATGGTTGCTTATATTCCACGTCTGATCGAAGGCTGTCGTTGGTGAGAGCGTCCTTAAGAGACAGGAAGAAAAACAGCCTCAGACAGAAGAACTACAGTGAGAGTGTTAGATAAAATAAAAAGTTTTTTGGAGGAGCCATGAAGTGGTCAAAGCCACTGTAGTGGATCTTCAACAACAACAAAAAATGAACACAATAAGTCCCCTTTAAATCTCATTCACACACATGCTTTATTCAGAAGCATCCTTGGCAGTCCCTATAGCCACAAATCTTATTGAGTTTACTTCTGTATCAGAGTAGCTTCCTTTTCACCACTCTTCCCTCAAGGACTGACTAATGGGTGTGCTACAGCTTTTTCCTTCTCATCAGAGCATCAGGAGGTTTTTCAGACAGCCATTGGCTGTTTGGTTTCTTTTTCAGTTAAAATTATGTACAGAGAGTCTTGGTCTCTAAACCTACAAACTTTTAAACTTCTTTAATTTTCAAAGGTGGTGCAGCCGGGGCTCTTGGGAACTTTTGTTGCTCAAAGTTTTTGCACAACACCACACTCATCCTCAAAATCTGCTGGGAGTTCTGGGGCTTTTCTGTCTTGGGTAATTTCTTTCATGCAGAGATGCAAGTCCTCTGGATTAAACTTCCTGCAGCTGGACTCAAGTTTTTTTGACAAGCTGATCCAATGACGCATGCATGAAGTGTCTCTGTAATAAATGTTTAAAATATGTTTTGTCTGTTTTGCTGATTTGATGTTTTTTGAGTAATTTCTTCGACATATATAGAATAGTTTTTTTGTCTTAAGTGAAGCTGTTTTATATATATAACTGTTTTCTCCAGGTTTTGACTTTCCTCCTCCAGCACACATTATTTACAGGCAGATGGTGGCTGTCTGCCACACCTCAAGGTGCTTGTGTCAATGCCAAGCACATGCACCATGCTCACACACTAACAGACACACACTAAAGCATCACTTGCCTTGACACACACACAACTAACAGCGTGTCCCTGTCCCCTTGTCACGCCACCCCTGGCCCCACCTCACTCTGTCCCCCTGGCCTGCCACTTCACCAGCACCTCCCTCCCTCCTCTGTCTGTGTGTGTGTGTGTGCTGATATACTGTTTGCCTCAGTATGTGGCTTAATGTGTGTGTATTGGACCGTGAGTGCACACACGTCTCCTTTTCCCATCTGAAATATGGCTGTGTCTGGCCGCCTGTATATCTTGACTCGTTCCTTCAGCAGAAAACCTTGGTCGCTGCTGATGGAAGAAGTACCACCACAAATAGCTCAGAGAAGCATCTCTAACAGGTCACTGCCAAAATGAAGGCGGCATTCACTTTATGACATGCATTCATGCACTGTTGATCAATTACTCAGACAAGGAAGATGGCGTATCTAACTATAAAAGGTTGTGTTTGTCACAAGAATGAAAGCATTAAATCTAATAACTAGTGAATACCCAGTGTGGTTATTATGTCTTTGGAGAGCTCCTGTCTTTTTGGGCTGTAGTCCAAGCCCTGGTGTGTCAGTTGGTATTTTATCATAATGACAATAAATAATATGATATAGTAATTATATTCTTCCAAAATTCAGTTAAAAGCCAATTCAGAGATAAAATGATCTAATATGAATGTCTGTTTTTGGCTAATCCAGTATAGCTGAATAAGATATGAAAATAAATGTCAAATCGGGGTACTGAAAAAGTCAGTTAATCCAATTGATAAAAAAGTCCTGCACATAGGACATTTCCTACTGATGCAATAACTTGAAATTAGTATGCTCAGTGCATGAAATTTGCATTGTTTTCTCTAAGCTAACAAACACTCAGGCATTGCTGAAGGACTAAAACCAGAGCTGACCACCAGAAGCAACCATGCTGTAAAGATCTTCATGCATTTCAGCATAAAAGGAAGCGTTCTGTCTACTTCCAGTCTAAATTGGATTTACTGTCATTGTGTATTTTCCCAATTTGTTGCAGCATTAATATATAACACGAACTACAGACCCATTTTGTCAGGGATACAATCTGCATTGTTTTCACTCCATAAAGATTTTTTTTTTTATTATTTAAATGTAAAGTCATTGAGATTACATTGAACCAATGACAAGGTGTGATCTAGACATTTAGAAGGTGCAAACTGCTGGTTACACTCAGGAAGAGGAAGGCCAAATTAGACTATACCTGAAAACATCTAAAAAGAACAAGCAGATGAAACTGAGATTCGCTTCTACAAGAATGATCATGAACCAGCTCATTATCCGAAGCGTGTCACATTTTCTGCTAAACATAGTGGAGACAGTGTTGTGTTATGGGAATGAATGGCTCCCACTGGAATCAGGTATCTAGTGATTATTGATGATGTGATTGCTGATATAAGTTGCAGAATGAATTCTGAAGTGTAAAGGACTAAACTCTGTTTAGATTTAGCCAAATGCTGCAAAGAAAAAGAACTTCTCAGTGGAAATGGATAAAGATTCAAAGCATACTACAAAACCAACTATAAAGCCAACACAAATTTCTCAAGGCAAAGAAAAAGGATATTATTCAATGGCCAAGCCAGTCACCTGATCTCAACTTAATAGAGTATGTTTTCAGTTATTAGATACAAAGCTGAATGCAGAAAGACTCAGAAGCACAACTGAAGGTAGCTGCAGTCAAGGTCCAGCAAAGGAAATACAGCATTTGGTAATGTCCATAAATTCTATATTTAAAATACTAGATTTAAAATATTGCTATATTTAACATTCTGTTAGTCAATTTTTTTAAGCCTCTGAAAATGGGGGACCATCTTATATAGAATTTTTTTTTAATACACTGATATCAGCAGAGGTGGAGTGTCTCAGTTTGGTCTTGTGAATTTCAACAGTTTGACTAATTTTTTTTTATATATATATATATATATATATAGTGCCAGATCACAAAACAATCGCCTCAATGGTGAAATATGTTCAAGGATTAAAAACACGAGACTTGTCAAATGTCTTCATGGACACTGACGAATTGGCTCATTCTGTAACAGTATTTCATACATTTCTTTGGATATTGGGTAAAATACCCTTTTCCTACTATTCCATCACTGAAATAAACTGAAATTCAGCATCATTCAAACTCACACAGCAGCTGATCTTTATGAAGGACTATACACTTTTCAACTCCCTCTGCAGCCTACACAGAGGGTGACTGACCTTTGCAAAGATTTTAGATGAACATTGAATGTCCTCTCTGTGACTGTAGTTTCCTCCAGGTGCTACATCTTCCTTCTATACACAGGTTAAGTGAGCTGAAAACTGACTCAAATTAAAGTGCAAGCTCAAAACTGTGTGAAAGACTCTGTTTGTTTGGGAGAAAACCTGCCTGTGCCATCTGTTGGAATTTTCAAAAATAACTTTAGGAAATGGAAAAATTAAAAGAATTTCTTAGAAATGATTAAAAAACATGTGTATGTTCTGTCATAAAAAGTAACTAAATCCTTCAAAGTAGTTTTGTGGTTCGAATATCTCTGTGAAGTGAGATATTGGGTCATTACAAGACCTTAATTCTTTCTGTCTTGAGCTCTATCAGACTGCAATAACAGGTGAAAACTGGCTCATCCTGTTATAAAACAGTTTCACAGCAGCAAGGGATTGACTTTCACTTCACTCCTTGTATGCACCATTCCCTCATTAGTGCCACCGCAGTTTGCCAGGGCTTTGTTCAAGAGCACTTAACAGGTCACTGAGTGTTAACATCTAATGACAGCATTGCACGGTAATCTTTAATGTGTCACACCAGCACCTCCAGTAGCACAATGATGACTCGAGGATGATTGTAGAGGATTATGTAGAAAATGGATCCACTCAGGTAAAGTCCCCTCCAATCTCTCATTCGCTGCTCCAAGTGGCCAACAGCCTCATTGCTTGATGAAATCAATTATCAGTTTCCCTCACTCAGATCACAGTCTTAACGCCGATGGCGAAACGCTGAAAGGCTCACGTCTGTGAAGATTCCAAACAAGCAGAATCAAGGAACAATGAATTATTCCATTAGGAGGAAGAGAGTGGGATGTGTGGGATGTGTTTAATGAAATGCAGGCACTCACAATGCTCACACACGTGCACACACGGGTGTTGCCAAGATATCGAACCAAAGAGGGCTCAAATACCTCCCATGGCTGCCTCAGAAATAGGATGCCCCAATCAGCCTCGGGCAATTCTCTATGCATGTTTGAGTCTGACATTTGTTTGTGTTTGAGACTTGATACCATCTGTGTATGCATGCCTCACATACATGTTCATGTATTTATCAGCTTGTATATTATATTTTGGAGGCATGTAAAACGATTAGTCTGTTTTTGCATCTTTGTGTGCAATAAAAAGATCTGGGGTTTGTTTTTTGCTTTTTTTTTGCTTTTTTTATCTGTTATCTGTTTACCTGTTATTCCAATTTAGAAGTGCTAGAGGGAGCTCTCCTCCATTTTACCCACTGACAAAAGTCAAGGACTCCCCCACAACCACAGCACCCACGTCCGCTCAAGTTCCCCCCTCCTCCAGTCACCCAACAAGGCCAGAAGGCCAAGGCCAGTCCAGCCCTTCAGCCTCAGAGATGGACTTGGACGCCCCAGGGGACCAGAGGGAGACCTGCTGGGACCTGAGCTGTGGTCAGCCACAGGGTGAGACAAAGAGTGAGGATGCTGAATGCAATCTGACCCTGTCACTCACTCGGAGAGGCAGGGAGAGAAAGTGGAGAGAAAAGAGAGGGTTAAAGTAAAAAGTAGGAAAACAGAGTGAGAGAAAGACGGGGGGAAATCACACAAAGATAGAGAGCAAGACAGAGGTCCTGCCAGGGCTGAACGGATCCATCAATACAGTGAAATGAAAGAAAAGAAAAGATTCAGGCCAGGAATTATTTTGGGTCAGTACAAAAAAGCCTCGCCACTTTGCAGATTGGGTGTTTAGTGTAAAAACCCAAGGTCTAAAGCGCGGCTGTAGTCTGGGTGCTGAAAAGCCATTCTCTGAATTCTGTTCTTTAAATGGGGAGAAATATTGATCTGGCTCAGCTGGCCCTGTAGTGCTCCGTGTGCATGTGTGTATATGTGTGTGTGTGTGAGGCTTTGTCTTTTAGGACCCAGTGGGGGTGGCGGTGGGGTGTTACCATGGATACGGCCTCACCCCCACCGCCCCCCACCACCACCAACACCCTCCACCATCTCGACACACACACTCACACGTACAC
Source organism: Pelvicachromis taeniatus (assembly GCA_015108175.1). Taxonomy (NCBI): domain Eukaryota; kingdom Metazoa; phylum Chordata; class Actinopteri; order Cichliformes; family Cichlidae; genus Pelvicachromis; species Pelvicachromis taeniatus. Next base: position 17,881 of record VURO01008665.1, read on the forward strand.
ACATTTTCTTTAAGGCCGCTGGTCAAAAGATGTTGAAATTTCTTAAGGCGTATCTGGATGTGTCACACTCCTGGACGTCCAGATAAGGATAAAAACTGCTCCCCAAGGCTACGCAAGCAGCGAGGTCCAAGGAAACAGACAATCACAGTGGGGGAAAAAAAATAATAAAAAACCTGCAGAACACTAATGTGCAACACAGACTCATCGCTCATCATTTCCTTTCAATTTAACGTCTTTGTCTCTTCCACCCTCTACACACTCCTTCTTCTCTCATGAACGCACACACTCGCACCATTTTGTGCTCCGGCCATCATATCCTGCACACTTCTTATAGATCTACACATTTATGTGCACTTTGATATATGTACTAGCACACACCGCCATATAGCAGCAGGTCCAGATAGTTTGTGCATACAAATGCAGCACAGACACACACCTGTCTCGTGAGAAAAAGACATGAGCAGAGGAGATCAGAGTGGTTTAGTGCCAGGTAACTGATATAAATACCCCTCATTACTATGGTGACAGGAGCTTTTTCTCTCCTCTGGCAAAATAACATCATTAGTAGCACTCACACGCTTGCACTCGCAGTGGCAGCAACAAACACCAACACACACCTGCAGAAAAACAAAAACACACACCTTGACGGGGGGAAAAAACCCTGTTGATTTTTACGCAGGTAAAAAAATGTGGATAGATGCAGGGAAAAAAGACAACACAAGGTACACCGATACAAATACATGTACACAAATGGATAAATATGAAGCTCAACGCTCTTTTTCTCCTAAATGATGATGTTGATAATGATAGATAGCAGAGGGTTTCATAGGGTCGTTATAAGGCAGGAAGTCACAGCGCTAGCCTGCACAGGAAGATCAATACACCCAGGGTCAGTTACAATATTTAGGGTCACATGACTCCAGGACCAAAATAAATCAGGATGTGAAATATTGTTGGGGTGGCTGCCAGGATGGGGCTGCGAATGAAATAAGTATGAGCGAGACGAAGGAAGAAATGAAAGGTGAAAGATATTGAGAGTGTAAAAAAGTGAGAGACAGAAAATAAAAATACAGACTTTGGACAACATACGAAACCTGTACATGATTTTACTTGAGGTTTGGGTGTAAGGAGGGATCATTTTAAATGCAGTATGAACAAATATTCATTATTAATACAATAAAAGCAAATGTATACAAAATGCATGCTTCTTAATTGTATCTGCTGCGGTTGTTCTTTCCCTCTACCTAGGTGTTAGTGAGTATTACTTCTGTGGAGAGAATGTTTTTGACCCATATGTGGAAAAACATTACTCCAACTTATACGTCACACAATATCTTGACAACAGTGTTCAAGTAAGCATAATATCATTTCTGAGAGCATTTTAAACATGCTACTTTCTTCATATTAAATAAACTACAGGAGCGTATTTCTCGCAGAAAACACTTTAATAGTGGGGCACATGGAATCAGATTACACTGATTAGATCACATCTTACTTATTAATTTCTCTGATGAGCACATTCAGTGTTTTGCTGACTAATGCCACTGCTGTCCAAATGGACAGTGCAAGACAGCAGAAGGGAAGACAAATGAACAACAAAGACAGCAATTGTATTTCCTCTTTATAATAAAGCTTTTAAACTTTTAGCTGATTCAAGCATCCCCCTCTTCTGTCTCTGGGCTGCTGGAGGAACGGGTGAGGAGAGAGTGATAGATGGACCCGCAGATACATTGTTTAAGGCAAAAGCTGAAGCAGAGAAAGCTGCTGTTTAGCTCGTATCTGTTAAGACTGTTTACAGATGCTGCGCTTCCCATTTGTCGTTGACTGATTGTCGATTCACTGGCCCCGCAAAATTATATCCATTTCTCTTTGGCATGCAACGCCGTGGCAGTGCACAAAAACATTGATTAGCTTATAATAGACTCCCCTATATGCTCATACATGCGTTTGTATGTAGGCATGTGTTTCTGTTTGCGTGCGTGTTTGCCTAATTAATTGAGGATTTCTGGATCTATTCAAGAAAAGCTGACCTCTGACCTTATTAACAAATAGCAGCTCCGCCCCCCTCTGGCCCTGAGTCTCTCAATCTCACACTGTGTTAAAGGAAATTAGTCACACACTTAACCACACACACCCTGCCCATTGTTAAGTGACTCCTAAAGTGTGTCAAAGAGGTTTCATGGTTGCTTTAAACAGCTCTTGTCTCCCTTCCAGGCAGCAGGCACGCTCAGGTTCAGCACATAAACTCTCCGGCACACTACAGATGAAACACTCAACCTTGTCCATGACCCGTTATTTAAATCATGCTACATGCAAATATTAGGCTTCATACATTGCATATAAATCCTATGCATTGTTTTTTTGTAGTATAATCTTCTTGGTGTCTTCCAAACTGAATCATGGTTATCTCAGATAAAGCCTGAGATTTCATGATGTGGAATCTGGGGATTTACAGTCTAATGAAAGATATCTGCTGGGTGCATTTGATCTGCCTCTTGCCAGTGTCCTGACCTGATGCAGCACACAACTAACTGATTTCAGATAATGATATCATGATAATGAACGCTGCTCCAAGAGAAGCAGACCTAACTTATTGAAAACCACCAAAACTCCAGAGTAATAATCACATAAATTGGGAACTATATGCTGTAATGTAATTCAATTAATTGAGGCTTCCCCAAAAAACATTCTGTGTTGTATTAAAATATGTTCTTTCTAATTTGGAGCTCAAGCTTAGCTGACGATCTTGACCAGCCATTTAAAACAGCTGTAAAATTTGGGAAAGCTGAAATTCAGTAATAAAGAAATGCTGGTGCATGTCAGTAGTTCTCATTTATTTTTTCTAATGAATTTTGAGACCAAGTTAACAGATTTCTGTGGAACAAATATTCTTCTGCTTTGTCATCCAGATAAAATAAAACGCAGCAGAATTATGCATTTACCATATTTATTTAACATCATTTTAAAAAGTGATCAACAGATTCAGCTAAATCAACACGCCGTCTGTGTGCACGGTGTCACACATAAATCTATGATTGTGTGAATTTCTGATAGCCTCACACAGATGATCCCGGTGATTGAAAGTGTCTGCCGATTATTGATTTCCCGCAGAGAAGTTGCTAAAAGTCTCGCAGCTAATCCTGGCGGGCTGTTCACGCTGTAGATAATGACGTGTAATGAGCTAATGACTTGCTGAAATATTTAGTAGTGCCTCAATAAGGTTGCACTATTAGAGGTGGAAGAGGTCATTAGAGGACCGTCTGAGGGGCAGCCCTTCGATTAGTAACACCCAGGGTCTTTGTCTCTGTTGGTCCTCAGAGCTGCGCATACACACAGGCAGGTACGTGCGTGATTAAAAGCATACACACCTACATACATACACAACACGCTAAAGAAGAAGAGACGAAAAGCATGGCAGTTAGGAGTTAGACCATTGATCGGTCAGCTTTTAAGAGAGTGACCTTTTGCAGAGGGCCCTACTGGCCTTGATAAATCTGATCTGGGGGCCATCTGTGTCTGGGTGGGAGCAGCCTCTTTAGGATGGGACCCCAGAGAGGAGAGGAGAGGAGAAGAGAGGAAAAGGAATGCAAAGGAGGACTGGAGCAGAAAGAATAGCAGGAAAAGAAAAGACAGGAGAAGACAGGCTATGTAAGAGAGGAAAGGTCAAAGGGAGAAGAAAAGCAAGGAGAGGAGAAAAGCAGAAGGGAGAAGAAAATAGAGTAGATGAGAGGACAGTCAGGAAAGAAAAGGGGAAGACATGAAAAAAGGAAACAGAGATAAAGCAGATATTTGTTTGAGACAGTTAACAAGTTGCTGCACGGTGATTATAAATCTGACAGTCCACACAGCTGCCCCGCAGTTTATAAAGGCTGTGCAGAAAGCCATCTAACAGCCTATCAATGCAAACAACTTAATTGCACAATGACTATTGACAATAGCTTTAAACATCCCAGAGTTCAGAGCAGGCTAATAGAGATCAGTTTGTCTAAGTTGCCACTTTCTAATGCTTAAATTGCTGCCCAGTGGTTTCTAAATACAAAGACAGAAATGCAATGAGTGCAAATGAATGTACTGTTAGTCCAAAAGGATACACCCATCACGCTTCTCACACACGGATGATGTTTTACCAATATGTTTCTGTTGAAACTGAAAATAAGATTTAAGGAATTTCACGTGTTTTTGTAATGAATGATTGAAAACAGTTTGATTTCAGTTTTGAAGTCTTTTAGTTACAGTCAGTTATGTTATTGCTCCAGTTGTTGGATCAATCTGACATTTTTATTATTATAATATTATTGTTAGAAATCATTTTTTATTTTTCCACTCTGAACATTTCGGTTTGATTCAGCTAATAGCGAGATGTGTCTGATCCAAATACAGCTGCCACGCAGGTCATTTCCAGTTACTGCACTTGTGCAATTATGCAGCATTATATATATATATATATATATATATATATATATATATATATATATATATATATATACACACACACACACACACACACACAC
>VURO01008665.1:22411-33048 GCA_015108175.1 Pelvicachromis taeniatus
CACACACATACAGCATGGAAATTATTTTTAAATTCTATAATTGTGCACACATTAGACATAATTTAATCATGAGTGTCTGGTATTAACTGACAATAATTTATAACACACTGGTGACATTTTTTAAGAGAAAAATAAATTGTTTTATGCATGCTTACCCTTTTGTAGTTAAAGAAATTGCTTTGCAAACACACGTGTTTGCTTTCTTTCTCAGAGTTAAAAAGACTGACGTATACCAGAAGACCTTTTAAATGGGAGACCACCCACTCTCAGATATTCTGCTTACAATGGGGGCAAAGGCAACATAGTCCACAATGAATGTGGCTATTTACAGCTCTAGCCCGATTAAAAAAAACATTAGAGGGTAATTTTTGTTTCTTTGTTTTTATTTGTTTGTCCTTTCTGCAATTTTAATTATGCTTTAAATTGGGAAGAGAACCCCTTTCGGTAAATATTACACTCTCTTAGCCAATCATCCAATCATTTTGATTTCACACAAACAAACAGCAGCAGCCACCAGCAATCACCAGCTTGCTTCTTATACACATGAGTAAGTTTCTGTTATTCAACAGCTGACAACGCTTTTCATGTCTGTTGTTCTTACTCTTTTGAAATGGGTGCAATCAAGGGGGGATGTGCTGTTTTCCCCCCTAACCGATGAGTCAGCATGCATTAGCATGATGCAAGAGTTTGGTGGGAGGAATCAACTACACTTTATGAGAAAAACAATTTCTATTCTGACATGGAAATGAAAATGATTGTTGAAGCAAGCCTAATTATTTTAGCAATTCACTCCTGTTCACTGAGGAAACACAGGGAGAGGGGATCAAGCAAATGTACTCTTAGTCCTAAACCCAAATAACTGGGAAATGTTTTGTCAAGAAGGACATCCAGCGTAAAATCACACATGCAGATTTCCATACCTGACTGGCTGAGATCTATTCATTCGTTACAAGTTCCTTTCTGGTGAGCTGCAAACAGTGTCAGTGTAATGGCATCAATAGGAAGTGAACAGGCTCTCCATAGATGTCTCTGATATCGCTCTCACTTTACAATATTAAACTAGAACCTATAATATTTGTTGCTTATCAGCACAAAGACTTGATGCACACTTGCTTTTGTTAAAGGCATCACATTGAGGTGACAAGCATGTCTAAAGTGCTTGTTATGAAAATGTTGCTTGCTCATGTTAATTTTGAAAGGGCATGTTAGAGTATTAGCCATCTTCGCATCTGTGCCTCAGCAATAAAGCAAAAAAGCGCTAAACAAGTTGGCTGTTATTTTTAGAGCTGTGAAGATCTGTTATTCATGAACCTACATGAGAAAAAGTTAATTTGGGTGAAGAATTCAACAGAAACAGTATTTGATCTGACTATCTCATTTATTTAACTTCAACATTTCTCCTGATGTGTGTAGAGCTAAGCAACTATCTGCCTCTTATTCATTTGCACATCAAAGCCATGTGTACTGTAGATAAGAAATGCACACATGCTTAACAAACACACACAAACTTTAACCTCACCTGCTGCAGTACTACCATGTTAACTACTGACAAAACCAACATGCTCCTTACAAACTAGCCACTCCTACTGCACCCTCAAAATGTAACCTTAACACAGACACACACACATGCTCACACACACCATTACTCTTTCTTTCTCTCTATCTGCTACATTTAATTCCCTTTGGAAAAGACAGGTGCAAACGTTGATTGAGCCTGAGCCAGATTTAGCCCCAGCTCTCAGTGTGCGTCCAGCTGTACTCTCCAACCCACTGAGATCGATGTCCAGCCAGCCAGGCAGCCAGCAGGCAGGCAGCCAGGCAAGCAGCCAGTCAACCAGGCTGCACCCAGCGGGCAGAGGGGGCCTACGGCTTCCCCTCAGCCCCAGATACAGCCGCGCTTCACTGGGCTCATTGGGCAGACCACAGCGGGGCATCGCGCAGTGCCAAGCCCAATCACTGCACCACTGATGCAGGATGTTCTTCAGGCAGGACTGGGAGGGGACCCCAAAAGCCTGCTGGACTTCCACCCATTTTCCCTTTACAGCTCCTGCTAACACCACCTTTCCTCCACGCACTCCTCCCCTCTTCCTGCAACCTCCTCTACACCTACACCTCTATTGAACCCTCACTTGGTCCCTCCCTTCCTCCCTCCTCCTCTTCTCCCTTTCTTTCCTCGCTCCATCCATCTTGGAGCTACTTTGATTCGGGTCTCTCTCTTTTCCATCCTCCATCCTCCTTGCCCCAGCCGTTCTCCAGCCAACCACAGTTTCCTATTGATTTATTGATTGCTGTCTGCCTGTGGGAGAGCGGCCACAGTCTCCCTCTGCTCTCCCCTGCATGGATTTGTCTTCCCTTTCCCCTCCTTTCTTCTCCCTCTCTCTCTTTCTCTCTCTTCACCCTCTCCATCTCACCATCGATGCAGCAGCTCTGAAACATGAATTAGAGAAAGCAGGGGAGTCCAATTTACCGGGAGAAATCGGATTCATCTTCTCCTGCGCTCATTTCTTCTTCCTCTCCCTCACTCTGTTTGGCTTATACCTGTCTTTCTCCTTCATTTTCTTCTGGGTCTTTGCTTTTCTCTGTCCATTTTCTCTGTTGTGTTTGCACTCTAATTCTCTCGCAGGTGAATGTTAATGACAACACACTGGCACAGTTATTTAAAATGCTTTGCACTATGGTTAAACTATGATAAGAGATGTTTTTAATTTAATTCAGTGGTTTTAAGGAAGTCAAAATATTCATATTAATGCTGCAGCCTCACTAAAAAGCTACTTTATGGATTGCTGCAGGTGTTCAGCTTTAGGAGGTCAGAGAGAGGAAAAATAAGATTTAGGACATATTATTATGCATTCTGTTTCAGACAGTTTCATCCCATAAACTGATATTGACTGATAAAGCTTTTTTTTCCATACACAGGCTTTCCACATTCATATATGTATTTTTTTGCACCATAGAAAGTACCAGTCTCGCTGCCTCTCTTTTTCAGGTCCACTGCTGCAGTCATACCAGCATCTTGTGTGCAGTTGCAGAGTGCTGTAACTCTAATTATCACTCATAAGGCACCACAGCGCCCTGCATTATATGGGTTTTTGTTCCAAGCTGAGGAGAAACATGGTCTTATACCACACTGTCCCACTGAAGTGCAGGTTAGTGCCGGTCACTGAGAGCAACATCTGATTATCTGACCTCTCGGGTCACTCGCAGCTTTCAGGGTTTGGAACAATAGGATCAGTTGTAATGGATGGACAGAAAGACGGAGAGAAAGAAAGAGTATGAGAGGGAAAAGAACCCCCAATTTATCCAATTTACCCTCTAATGTCAGTCATAGGGTGGATCATTTTTATAGTTTAATAGGTCACCCAGTAACATACACGTAGTACACAAGAAATAGAAAGTTAGCAAAAAGCACATACTTTTACTAGGGCATCAAACTGAAAGGGTGAGTTCACCCAAAATACCAGAAAAAAAAACATCTTTTCTCACATTCTTGTGGTCATGCAGATAGTTCTTTCTTTTGTTTGTCCTGTTTTCAAAGATTTTTGCCTCCTCCGCAATACAGTGGAGGTTACTAGAATTCCATTTGTTCAGATCAACAGCAATATGCCAACAACAATGCCCCTTTATTATTACCAAACATCATCATCCACGGTTTTTATTTGAACTATTTTCTTTTGAAATAATGGTCCTTGTGAAAATCGCATGTTCTTAAAGGAAAACTATCTGTGCAGTTTCAGGAAAAGTCACAACATTCGTTCGTTTGACAGTGTTGTACTTTGTGTAGCTAGTTTTGTTTTATGTATTTATTACGTGCATAGGGGTAAAATACAACACCTAAAACATTTTTTTTGATGGGTGCACACATACAGGATAAACTCAGTTACAAAACAGTAGTGTTCACCTCCAGATTTTCTTTTCCATAAAATGCAAAGCCAGAGCTGCAACTTGCATTTGAGTGCATTGACTTATTGCTTCTTTTTTTTTGCTCTGCTGCAGCTGCCAAAAGTTGCCTAAGCTGGCTCCCTCTGCCAGAGAAAACTCACTGGAAATTATGCTTCACGTCTAGGAACAGAGCTCTATATATAAGGACAAATTCCCATATGGGGATGAGAGTCCTGAGCAGGGAGGGAGGGAAGGTGCTGATGGTGGTTGACAGCAGCTCTTCAAGAAAAGACTACAGCTCTGATTATTGCACCGGTGCAGGACACTCTTTGTATTGATAAAATCCATACTCCTGAGATACGTACATCTGTGTGCGACAGGGAGCGTGAGATTAGTTTCCTGACTGGAACCTAGTTAATTCCACGGAGGAAAAGACACTCCGCACCTGAGGCCCTGGAAGACGAGGGATACAGACAAGCCGACTGCACAGGGTAGGCAACCTATACGCACACTGTAGACACATAGAAACAAATGACCGTACACGTAAATACGCACCCACACACGCTTGTCACGCACGTGACACAAGTGCATACACACTAACAAGCAACATGCACGTTCACCCGGCCTGACGCCACCACCCCGGCAGGAGCAGAGGGGGGGGGGGTTAGGTGTCTGCAGGCCAGAGAGTGGCAGCACAAGGACAGACGTCTCCCTGGCTGTCTGGCTGCCGACAGGTCTCCTCGATCAATATGCTGACTCTCTCTCTTCCTCCTTCTCTTCCCTCCTACCCTCTTTCCCTTTTTTGTCTTTTCCTCAATCTTCATCTCGTTTGCTTTCTTTCCTCATTTTCCAATCCATCTTTCCCTAGGTTATCTGTCTTTTAAAACAGTTCTCCTTCTTCTCATTAGACTTTTTTTTCTCTCTCAGCTGTTTTTCTGATCACTACCTATTGAACACTATAACCCCCAACCCTTTAGTGTTGCTCCTTATGCACACCTAATCCTGCTCCACCTAACCTTCTCCTCCTGTACCTCTCTTAACTGTTCATCACTCACTTTCCATCATGCCAGGGAGAATGAACAGGAGTGTGTTTTTACACACTCAAGGCCTTCTGCCACCTGAGCCAAAGCACCTCGCACAATGCAAATCTATTACAGGAGAAATTATCGACCATAATCTCCATCAGCAGAGCTTTACAAATGAACGGGCTAAAATTAATGTAAAGGGTTGAGCATGCCACTCTGACACTGAAAAACATAAAGTGCACTTTAAAATAAAAAAAAAATAGCTCTGTTAAGAAAGGTCTCAACACAGCATTGGTCTTCCCGGGTGCTCAGCAAGAAGAGGACGCACAATTGTGAAAGTATCTTTTATATTCAGCTACGCATTCTTCACGTCCACTCCTTTTTAATGCAAGTTTCTCTAATGTGTCTTTCAATCTTTATTTAAGCGTGTAGTCCCATTGAGATCAAGAACATCTTCTTCAATAGAGCTTAGAAGGATAAAAGGAGGACGAAAATGTTCGGGCTAAAAAAGGGAATATGAGAGTTTACAAACTGTGGAGGATCAGACCAGACCGCTTTTAACACTTTCATTATTCATATTTGTGAAAAGGGTCTATTTAGCATTCAGTTTGAACATGAATGTAGTTTATTTGTTTTGTCAAACTTGTTTGAAGTAATTTTCAAACATATGTTAGCTGAAGCTCTTATTTTGTTTCTCTTTGCAGATTGATATAACTAACGAGACATGTTATCATTTTACTTATAACTGACACTCAGAGGAAGTCACTGTTCACTGAGTGTCAACCGAGAACAGCGCTGTACAGTGTACTTGCGTGTTTGTGTGCGTGTGTTCTTCGGTTTTCGGGGGGCTATTAGGTGCAGTTTGGTGTCTGTGATGGTTTTTTGGGCATGACCTCACCCACCGAGGAGTGCTCACACATCTCTAATCTCTTTTAGATGGCATGCCTCTCTTTCCCATCATGCGTTTTTTCCTTGTGGCCCCTGGGTAATAAATCTAATGCTCTAAACTTCTGCACATCTCATTGCCGTTTCTCCCCCACCAAAAAAGGGAAACTATGCGCTTTATGTTCTCTTGAACTTCGTTACACTGTGCCAGAAAGGAATGATTTCACAGGAAAATGTATATATCGGCTTTGATTTTTGTCTACTTTCTCGCAATATGGGCCTGCTCTAGTGGAATAAAAATTGATTTTTTTAAGCTTTTTGTGCATTAGCTTTTAAATTTGAGATTGTATTTGCAGAACCTGTTTGTGATCAATGAGAGAAATCAAGATTTATAGCCATGATGTAATATACAAGGAACAGCAGCATCTGCCTGCATGAGATGAGTATAACATCCTGTTTTGACACTGTGTCTTGTGTCTGTACAGCATCCATCCATCCATCTATCTATCTATGCTTGCGAAAACTCTTAAAACTACAGCTGAACATCAGTTCATCATATCATCATCCCATTTTTTGCTTTGTGCCAAAATTATATTGACCAATGACGGCTATCTACTGTGCCTTATCAGTTTTGCTGTCACTATATAAGTAGTCCCAGTTCTTAAGTGTATGATTATTTACATTTTGCCCAATCAAATAAAACCTGATAAAGAGCTTGAAGATTAATGTTAAATATTTATTTTCTTTCACTTAAAGTCAGGATAGATGTAAACCAAATATCAACTTAACTATTATTTCAAACATCTTTATCAGTATCATCCCAGAATTTTATAGTGTTTGCACCCCTACTTAAGACTTTCCTTTGGCCTTGAGGAGCTAAAAGAGATAAAAGCAGTGAATCCATTTCCTCTCATGTCCTCCTAATTACTCCTCTTCATCATCATCTTCATCACCTGCCTCTTTATTTATGTGAAAGCCTCTTTAATGACTAGGTTTGATGTCCTGGCTGCCTGTCTCCAACTTTGGAGAGCTTCCTTGTAGACCAGCAAGTGGCCTTTCATAAATACACATACAAATACTGTAAGCTTCCCACCCCACCCCTACCCCTCAACACACACACAAATACACACAGACACACACACACACATACCGCCCTTGCTCCAGACTGTCCATTGTGTGTATCTGCAGCCTTGAAGAATCTTGAGGAGTGTCTTAAAAGCATGAAGAGGTTCTAAGAGGGGCACACAAACCAACACACACCCTAATGGCCTCACATTAGCTGTCAGCACCAGGGGATAGACACACACACACACACACACACACACACGCATACACACACACACACACACTTCACAGGGTTCTTTCGTCTATGCAGTCTTTTAAGAGAAGAGGGCAGTTTTGGGCTCCCCTAAAGGCTCCCAAACAGAATAATCTGCTTTTTAGTATGTTTGGAGGGAAAGTCAAAAATCTGTGAATCTCTAAAGCCTTTATGGTCAGTGGCTCTGAACAAGTGTATGAATGCTGGATGCTTTAAATCAGAACAAAATAAAAATCAAATGGACAGCACATAAGTCTGTCAGCATTCCAAACTAGATTTAATAAGGTGCTATTTTATGACAAATTCTTTGCATGGTTTAATTCAAATACTTCAAAGCTTTTAAAATGTTTTTGCTTCATGACTTCTTCAACTTCTGAGCAGCAACAATGACAAATTCTTTTTTTTCATGCACTTCAGAAAACTTACTTCTGCATTCTTTCAAATTCAGCCGAGTGACAGTGTTTAAGTGACAAACAAGGCCAACAATAAAGTAAAGTTCCTTCACCTACTTCCAAAGTGTTTGCTCAAAAGGATAAAATCTGAAGAAATTAAAGCTCCAGGAGCATTCTGACTGGCGCGTTTTGGCTTATGCCATGACCCCAACAAAGGCCTTAACCCAAAATGTGTTATTCAAGCAAGATCGCTGTTCTTTGAGTGCCAAATGACTATTCTGTAATGCAGGTAAGTCATTTGTGCAACACTGAAAAGAAGTGGGTAAGGTGAAAGCATTGGAAATATGGAAGGTGTTGCACACTCAGTGTTGTCAATTATGGATGTGCTGTGGGGGTCCAGGCTTTTCCAACAAAGGTCACTGCATCCCTAAGCTGAATCGTGCTGATATACTTTTACAATTATAAGAGAAATTAAGTCAGGATTCAGTCTGAGCATTTCAGAAATTTCTGATCTTCTGGGATTTTTTCACACAACCTTCTCTGAGGTTTACAGAGGTGCAAGAAAAAGAACATATCCAGTGAGCGTCAGATCTCTTGGTGAAAATGCCTTGTTGATATCATGGCCATTCTCACAGGGGAAGGGCCAGATCGCTTTGAGCTGATAGGAAGGCAACAGTAACTCAAATAATCTCCAAGGAATGGACATCATGTTGAACCTTGAAGCAGATAGGTTACAGCAGCAGAAGACTGCACAGTGTTTTACTCCTGTCAGATAAGGAAAGGAAACAGTGGCTACAATTTGCACAGGCTTCCCAAAATTGGACGACGGATAGATTTGAAAATATTGCCTGGACTGATGAGTGTCAAATTCTGGCGCACCATTCAGATATTAGGGTCAGAGTATGGTGTAAATAACACGGAAGCATCCAGCTTTGTATCAGCAGTTGATGAACCACTCATGAATGATTGGTCTATAACAGTAAGGTGTTCAAACACTCAGTATGAGTTGAAACTCCGTGTTTGAAGGCAAAAAACCAAATACAATTCCAAAGACTACGCATCAACTAATTTCATTTTACAGGAGTGAAAAGGCACATGCTTAATTGTCTTCTCCCAAGTCTAAACATATTTGACAAATTTCCGTCTGATTATAAGAACGAAAAAAAAAATGTTTTTAAAAAGCATAAATAAATCAATTCCTATGTAGGGAAAGTGTTCAGCAGTTTAAAAAAACTGCAGAGAATTCGGGAGTACATAATATCATTAAAAGATTCAGATAATCTAGAGAAATATCTCTAAGCAAACAACAAGGCCAAAAACAATAATAAGGCAGCACTGCAACAATAATAGTCACAAATAAAAATCACAGCATGGGGTTAGAAATCCTTCTGAAAATCATTGTCATCAAACACAGTTTATTGCAGTTATAACAAATACAAACAAGAGCCTGAAACCCCCCCCCCCCCTCCCCCTTCTCTGTGCCCAAGCTCATTTCACTGAGTGAACTGAAAGTAAGTGGAAAACTACTCTGTGGTATAATTAAATGTTGTCTTCTTCTTTTCCTTCTTTTCTTCTTCTTTTTGGTTCGTGCAACTGGTTCCAACGGACCAGTTGCACGACGGACCAGTTGCAACAGTTGCACGAATTGATGCAATGATGCAAGCGTTTCCATGAGACGAGTGGGATAATTTCTGCAAGTGGTGAAGACGGCCGCACGAAGGGCATCTAACTTCCCTTGCCATCCATCCTCAAAGGTTCTCAATTGGATTTAGATCAAGGTAACACGCATGATTGTCCAAAGGAGTGATGTTATTCTCCTGTCAGAGGTCCTGTAGGCATTGTGTTCTGTAGCGTTGTCCTGTTGAAAAACCCAGTCATTACCACACAGACGAGTTCCCTCAGTCATGAGGGATGCTCTCTGCAACGTCTGGACATAGCCAGCGGCTGTTTGACACCGATGCACCTCCTGAAGCGCCATTGTTCCACTGAAGGAAAAAGCACCCCAGACCATTATGATGCCCCCTCCACTGTGGCACATCTCGGGTGCCCTCTGCTTGTCATGCCAGTAACGTTGGAAACATCAGGACCATCAAGGTTAATTTTTTTTCTCATCAGAGAATAAAACTTTCTTCCACCTTTCAATGTCCCATGTTTGGTGCTCTCTTGCAAAGTCCAAACAGTCAGTTCTGTGGTATTCAAGGAGACGAGGCCTTAGAAGACGTTTTTTTGTTTTTGAAGCCCTTCAGAGTCAGATGCCATCTGATGGTTATGGGGCTGCAATCGGCACCAGTAACGGCCTTAATTATGGTCGAATTTTTCCAGTGTCTTGTTGGACAGCCAATTGGATCCTCTGGCTTAGTGCTGGTGAAATTTTGTTTGGGTCTTCCACTTGACTTTTTTGTTCCATAACCCTCAGGATCATTTAAGAAATTCCAAATGACACTTACTGCGTCCCACCTCAACAGCGATGGCACGCTGTGAGAGACTCTGCTTATGCAGTTCAGCAGCCTGACCACGTTCACAAAGAGAACGTTCTTTTGCCTTTGCCATCAGAATGTCATGATAGTGTGACTCAGAGGTGTGGACTCGAGTCACATGACTTGGACTCGAGTCAGACTCGAGTCATTAATTTTATGACTTTAGACTTGACTTGAAAAAATGTTATAAGACTTGGACTTGACTTGGACTTTAACACCAATGACTCGGACTTGACTTGGACTTTAACACCAATGACTCGGGACTTGAATTGACTTGAACCTGTTTACTTGAAATGACTTGATATTTTACCCCAAATCTAAAATTTAACACACATACTATATTAAACGTGCGGACCATTAATTCATTTTATTCATTCAGGCATTCTTACCACACTCCGTATGTATGTGAGCGTGAGCTGTAGCACAGCCAATCAGATTAACCAGATTTAAAAAAAAAACAAAAAAACATTCAAGCCAAAAATGCTCCCAAGAGTAATTTCTTTCGGGTACATAAACTACAAATTAGTCAACAAAAAACTAAATGCAATATGCAAAACATGCAAGAAGAGAATCACAGACGGAGATGGAACAACTTCCAACTTTGTCCAACATTTGAAGTTGCATAAAGAACGGTAGGTGGGGCTTTTCTTTTGCAATGATG
>VURO01008666.1:6542-27667 GCA_015108175.1 Pelvicachromis taeniatus
GACTCCCTCAGTTATATACTGTGGGTAAAAAAAAAAAAAAAAAACTTGGCACAGCTGTCAAGATATGTTACATAAAGCAGTACTTATACTTTACCAAAAAAAGAAGACGCTGCAGAGTAACTGAATTCTAACAGACAAATTTAATATTGTAAATGTTATATTTTCCTTTGGTCACACTGAGGAGGCGATGTCTTTTGCATAGTTATGTGAGAGACACGTCCAGTAACAATGGAAACATTATATATTGTAAAAAAAAAAAAAGTGTTTCCTTTAAGGGCTGAAAATCAGATCTTTAAATTGTCCTTGATGATTTAAAAATTTTAGAAGCCAACAAAAAGATCCTGATTTTTAGCTTTGTTATTTTTTGAGTCCTTTACTTACATGGATCAAACTTACAAGGACCAAATTATTTTTTTCTTATGCGCTGTTCTTCTTTGTCCTGATGTGCTGATGGGATGTGGGGGTGGGCTTAGGCCTAGATTGAGAAAGTTTTTGAATCTTTACTACTGTATATCTGCTAGTAGTGGCCTGTCTCTTATTGACGCCCGTTTTTATAAACGCCGGGTTTGAAAACATGTCACAACAAATAGACGCCGGTCTCCAATAGTAGCCTGTCTCCTTTAAGCGCCGGTGATTTTGCCCTTTCGTCTCCACTGATTATTTTGTTAAATCCTGAAATGTTCATCCGCTGTTGTTGCCTACATTTTGTGGCCGTAAATACGGTACCATACCGTATTTTACTGCCAAATGAACTCCGTTTACCCATCACCATTCCATCTGAAAAGGGAATAAGAGCCGGTCTCCAACAACCGCCGGTCTCTTTTAAGCGGCAGGCCGTTCAACTAATTTTTTGAATAAACACCGGGGATACTATTGGAAGATATACGGTAATCTGTAGTACATGAAATCTCTCCGTCTCACTGCATGCTCCGATACAGTACCCACAATACGATCAGGAGATGAGCAACCAAACGTGGCACACAGGTACATCTTAGGCCCCTGAAGACTCTTATCTGCATCACATAACATCATTATGTTGCTTAGCAACCACCTTCCAACAGGCTAAAGGTGACCCATGTGGAGAGTTTATGCACATATGACACCTTACAAATGTGCTGTGTTAACCACAACAATACCATTTTAATTAATATTGACAAAACTTGAATTATACAGGATATTGTATGACGCCAGCATGCTGTCTAACAACCACCTAACAATGGGCAAAACAAACCAGACAATACGGTGGCACTGATATATGTGTATGTACTGGTCCTTAAAAAATGAGAAAAATGATTGAGAATAATGTCTAGTGGCATGGTCCTATGATTTCAAGAAGACATGATCAATTGGTTGAAAAATGTTCTCCCCGTGTTTGCGTGGGTTCTCACCGGGTCCTCCAGCTTTCTCCCGCAGTCCAAAGACATGCACTTAGTGAGGATAGGTTAATTGGAAACTCTAAATTGCCTATAGGTGTGAATGTGGGATTGAATGTGAGTGCGAATGGTTGTCTGTGTATATGTGTTTGCCCTGTGACAGACTGCAACCTGTACAAGGTGTACCCTCCCTCTCGCCCCAAGACAGCTGGGATAGGCTCCAGCGCCCCCCGTGACCCTGAAAAGGAGAAGTGAATGGATGGATGGAATTAATATTTTTCTTTAGAAAAAAAAACAGTGTTGCTCAATAATGGTACTACAGGTTTTGTCACCATTTAAGTACAACAGAGCATGCTTATTGATAGAATAACTGCTTTAAGTGATAAAGGACACATAAAATGTATGTGCTTGCATCAATATCTTAACTAAATATTACATACCATATCATAACATATTCACCTGCATTAAAATATATTCACTTCAACATGACTCTTGAAGATTTGTCTCTACTGCGTCTCACTTCAACCACTAAATGATCAATCCCTGAACACTTTTGAATTCATCTTTTTCTGCTCTTTCAAAGTTCCTCCAAAGAGCTTCATCGGGTGTATAATGTATTTTAAGACTACTGTTCAGTCTAGTGCATATTTTAAAGCCATCCCCAAGAGCATTAGACAAAAATGTGGCAATACTCCTGAAATACCTGAATGTCACTGTCTATAGTTGACAATATAGACAAATATTTCCAAGCTTTGGTAGTGATGTTTAGCATTTATGTAATATGTCAAAGACTGCGTTAGCTGTACTGGACACATAGTTGTACCAGTGCTAATTAAAAATAAGACTATTTAGTTCACAGTCACTTTCATCTTTTATACCTCATTTGTTAAATGTGGGGTATAGCTCATTCTGCATTCATGTTAGAATAACTGGAACAGCCTCGTGTCTGCTTTAATGGCAGCTTAACCATATATCTTCCTTTAGTAGCCCCGGCGTTTATTCAAAAAATTATTCGGCCGACCCGGCATTTAAAACAGACCAGCGGATGTTGGAGACCGGCTCTTATTCCCTTCTCAGAAGGAATTTTTGCAGAAGTGAGAGGGAAAGAGGACCCAGGCGCGGTTTTTAGACTGAGGTGAAAAGTGCGTTTACCGTATTTACCGTATTTTCAGTGCTCCAAAACGTATTCCAACAATTCACAAATAATGCAGTTCCCAATTGTGCTCCTCCTTTGCTCCCGAGTGTCTCCTTGTCTGTGGTAGCCCAGTGCACGGGTGGTGCTCCCCGAAACTTCTCTCCGCCCGACTCTCCTCGAGAGGAAGTAAAAGACCAGAAAATCACAGTTAGCAGGTTCGCTAGCCGACAGTTCCAGTTCAGTGTAATAATCCCACTTCGGCGGTTTCCGCGCATCCAGCTTAAATTCTGCTGGTCATAGATGACAGCTTATTGGAAACAGCTGGCCAAGTGATGAGACTTGGGAGGACTGACGACAGCGCAGAGGGACTTCCGGGTCGAAGGTCGCCCGGCTACTATTGGAGACCGGCGTCTATTTGTCGTGACATGTTTTCAAACCGGCGTTTATTAGAAACGAGCGTCAATAAGAGACAGGCCACTAATGAAAGATATTCGGTATTTGTTTTCTTTCAATTCTATATAAAATTATCTTTTTTTTCTGTGACTAAACAAAACCAGTTTTATTTACAGTAATTTACAGTAAAGTGCAATGTGATGCACTCCTTGGCACCTCTGGGACATGCCACCTGCAAAAATACTATGATGATTCTGCAGAGGTTGGCTGTATAAGTGAGGGGCAGGAGGCGCACAGAGCACTAGAGGAATGTCAATAAGACCAGGGAGATGGTGATCGACTTCAGAAGGAATAGGACAGCTGCATAGCCCTTCTCTATCTTGGGACAAGATGTTGATGTGGTCGAGGGGTACAAGTACTTCGGTGTTCAAAAAGGCTGAACTGGAAGACCAATGCAGAGGCTGTGTACAAAAAGGGAAGTGACTCACTCTATTCCCAAGGAAGCGGAGAGCCTTCAGTGTGTGCAGGAAAGCGGTGGAGATTTTCTAACACTCAGTTGTGGTAAGTGCAGTGGTCAACTGAGGCAGCAGCATCAGCAGGTCACATCAACTGAATAGATTCATCAGGAAGGCTGTGATTGGCTACAAAATGGACACATATGTAGCTGTGGTGGAGAGGAGGTCACTGAACAAACGTTTATCCATCATGAATAATCCTCTCACTCTGAATTAATTATAAACACCAGAAGACACATCCCTCTATCTGTACGCGTAGATGCCACTTACTCGGGTCAGGCTCATGGTGGGAGTAATAAACTGCACGCCTGATCCTTTCTCCCATAACGTTTGTGGCTCTGCACTGGGTTCCCATGGGAGCTTTGTTTAAATGTCACCCCCTATTCAAGCGTACCTAGAACTGTTCCAAAGGATGCACCAAATTTAGACCCAGTTTGTACAAATCACATTAAAAAAAAAAGTTCTTTATCTATTAGGCTTTTGTTGTTGAACTTGCAACTGTGTATGAAATGTTTGACAGAAATGGGGGCTCAGTGAGCATCAAACGTGGCAATAAATACAGAAAGAAAGTAGACTCTTGTAAAGGTTAGGTGATGATGTGAGTTTCATGAAGAGGTCAAAACTGTTGTGTATGTAGTTTAGAAAAAGTGAAAGAGGGTTAGGGCGTATAAGGATAACATTTAGTACATTTTTTAACGTGTCATCCCCCTGGCAAAATACCTGTACCAGTTTTCTTTCTAGCATTAGTTTTAAAATCTGAGCTTAAGTGTGTATCCGATAATGGCTATTACACACTGATCTGAACTTTGCTACGTAAGGTGCATACATATTGAACGAGTTGCGCCGTCAAAATCTTTTCTTCAACAAGCCCACTGAGAAAAAAAAGAAATGAAGAAATCCTCCTTCGGCTCATCACTGCTTGATGTTGATCAAGCAGTGATGAGCCGAAGGAGGATTTGAAGCTGTATCATTCGAACATACTTCAGGATCCCAGTGGAGTAGTTTGAGTTTGGACCACATCTGAGGAGGCAGGAAAGTAATTTCCAAGACCCGGCTAACCTGGAGTGGCATCTATCTGTGTGACTGAGGTAAATAGTATTATTTAACTATATGTGTATCATTGTATATTCAGAACAGATGTGCCAAATCCAGTGATTTGATTGGTCATATCTGTTTATTCAGATTTAAAAAATTAAACGGTCTGAAAAAATAAATGCCGCAAATTTATCCAGTGAAATTACATGGTCTGTATGAAGGGCCGCTTTAAGAATAGGTGAGTCCAAAAACTATTTTTAACGCATTTAATATATTCGCCTTTATTAATGAGGCAAAACATTATGACCACTGACAGGTGAAGTGAATAACACTGATTATCTTTTAATCATGGCACCTGCAAGTTGGTGGAATATATTGGGGAGCAAGTGAAAATTTTGGCCTTAAAGTTGTTGTGATGTGAAAAGCGATCAAGCATAAGAATTTAAGCAAGATTAACAAGAGCCACATTAGGGTGTCTAGATGACTGGGTCAGAGCAGCTGCAAAATTGCAGTATTTTTGAGGCGTTCTTGGTCTGCAGTGATCCAAGCAGACCATGTGACCCTGTCGGTAAAGCAGCGACAGGGTCACATGGGCAGCCAAGGCTCGCTAATACACGTGGGGAGTGCAGACTGGCCTGATCCAACTCATGACAACTGTACTTTAAATCGCTGAAAAAGGTAATGCTGGTTCTGATAGAAAGGTGTCAGAATACACAGTGGATTACTGTTTGTTGTGTAAGGAGCTGCAGTGCTGTCTGCCACAGACCAGACAGGGCACCCATACTGACCCTTGTCCATCACTGAAAGCACCAACAATGGTCACCTGACCATCAGAACTGATCCGTAAAGCAATGGAAGGCGGTGGCCTGGTCTGATGAATCAAGTTTCCTTTTACATCCCGTGAACATCTGAGTATGTGTGTTGCTTGCCTGAAGATGACCTGGCAACAGGATGCACTATGGGAAGAAGGCAATCCGGCAGAAGCAGTGTGACGCTTTGGGCAAAGCTCTGCTGTGAAACCTCGGTCTCCGCCATCTATGTGGATGGTACTTTGACACGTACCACCTACCTCTGTCAGCAGGCGACCTTCCACAAAGCAAAAGTGGTTGAGGAATAGTTTGAGGAGAAAAGCAATGAATTTGAGGTGTTGACTTGGCCTCCATATTCCCCAGATCTCGATCCAACCAAGCATCTGTGGGATGTGCTGGACAAACAAGCATGATCCGTGGAGGCCCTAAGTAGCAGTGATCTGCTGTGGAGGTCTACGTGCCAGATACCACAGCACACCTTCATTTATATACATAATGCAAATAATATAAATGGGTTATAGGTTTTACTTTTTAATAGGTGAATTTTCTTTGTTTGAAGCCAATTATAAATGTTTTACTGGGTAGCAGAAGCTTCATCTTAAGGACAGTGCTGATGAACTGACATGTTAACCAGAGGTTTAAGTGGGATTTGGAAGGTGGGGGAAACCAAATCTGGTGTAGCAGCACAGCGGAGAAAAAAAGAAAACACGTTTCCTCAAAAAGGTCTCAAATTGATTTGTACTATGAGCTCCAGTGGACTTGTTTTCTTTGTGGACAGGCTATGTGTTCAGCTGACCTGAAACTTACAAAACCCAAAGTCCACACCAGAGGGGAATTACTCTACCCACAGAAAAGACCTGCACCTGAACTGTATGAACTGCCTTGTTGGCTAACAAGTACTTTCTCCCCCATACTCATCTGCATCACCACTTTACAAATTTGCATGAGGCCGGCATAATCACTAGTCTGGCATGCCCTCAAATAAACAACGGGAAGCTGCCTTGCTAAAGCCACTTCAGTTTACTGAAAATGTGTCAGCTCGCTGTTGGCTGCAGGAGCAAACGCAAGAAGATGTGTGCACTGCCTGCCTCTGAAGAACTGTTGATGTGACAGCACATCATGCAGTTAACGTGCCTAGCACGATTAAGTTAAAATAGTGAGGGAGAATCAGAAATCGAAGAAACTAAGACCAGTTTGACACCACCAAACAAGGACTAGCTGCGAGTTTTTGTGTTTTGATGTCGTCTTTTAGATGATGGGTGCCTGCTAAACTCGCTCATTGTCAGCATTCACTCAGCTTGAACAGCAATTCTGGTACTGACTGGTATGGGATGGTAAAGATAATTGTGCATTGCTCAATATTTTATGTGTCCATAAAAAAATATTTTGTAATCATTTTGCTGTTGCCAGTTTCTTGATTGAAGCAAACAAACAAATATACAAACAAAACAAAAACAAATAACTGTTGATTAATGGCTCATATAAATAGAAAAGAAAACAGAGGAAGGAAAAACAATAAGTGTGAATGTGTTGCATTTCATCTCTGCTGGAAGCTCTGATGAATAAAACTAAAATCTGATGTGTCAAGACCACCATAGATGCTGCAGCCCTCACTTCTGACTCTGTGGAAACACTTTCAGGGGGATTGTATACGTGTGAAACAACTATTTCAATATTTGCATGTGAAATTGACGCAACACTAAGATAGCAGGAAGAATCTTCTCAGTTCCTGTTAAAGTGTAGACACAAGAGGAAGCAGTCATAAGGAATCAGCTCAGCTTGAATATCCTGTCATATTCTGCCAAGCCTAGTACTGCACCAGGACTCTGCCTTAGCCTAACCATTTCATGCACTGCATGGATACAGAAGGTGAAGATTAATATATATACTACTGACTAAAACTGTTGTCTTACATTACAATAAAGTAAGTGACAGAGGCAGCCAGGGCAATATGCTTTCTTCAATGTCATTGTCAAAGCGAGGTTATTTTATGTGTGTGCTGTAAATGTTTCCTAATCTATAACAGAAAAAATATATCACCAGAAGAATATTCCTAGAATATAAAATAAAGTGTAGCTGGATACAGTTTCATTTAACTTTTAGAAGTCATGCATTTAAAACCCTGAAAAATCATATATTTAGAAGCAAAAGTTCTGCGAGACTGAATATTTTTTGCGGTTTAGCCCGTGATCTTTGTCAAAGAAGACTTCTTCAGTATTTTCTTTGCTTTCGTTATGTTGCTGTTTTTCAAGGAAAAGGGTACCAGAAAAGTTGTGAAACTGAGATATTTGTGAGAAGATTTGTTTCAGGACTGTGTGTACTGTATATGTGTAAAAGACAACCTCTTAGGAAACAACATGTTGTTTCCTATCGAAAACAGACGTCATCAAAAGGTAGGTAAAGATTGTAAAAAAAAATGAAAAGAAGGGAGCTTTAAATAGATCGAATTTACACCCACCTTTTACCGAAGCTATAATTTTGTTTTTGGCCACCAGTCAAAGATAACAGCTGTGCACTTTGAAGGTTCAGTGAACTCTTCCAACCCCTGGCAGCCAGTTAGCCCTGTGGGAGAGGATCGTAATTAGAGATGTTATGGGTCATCGTGAGAAAAAAGCCTGCATTTGTAATGAATCAACGAATTAAGGTAGTAAGGTGAGAACGGAGGATAAAAGACAGAAAGAAAGACTGATTAATACAAACTGTCCTATTTCAGATACTTTTGTTATAGTAGCTCCATGTAAAACATTATGTGTTTAGAAGTGTAACGTATGTCGTTTCATAGGGTAGCACTGCCTGATTATGTTCTTATTTCGAATGATTATCGCAACATTTGGCTGTTTATCACATTATTTGCAGTTCTTGAACATTTGCCTCAGACCAAACATTTATCTTCTACACTGACAATGACAATTTAACACCAAATTATGCCACAACATTACTTCTTGACACAGTCTACCCCTGTAACTTTGTAACCAACACAGGGGCCATTGAGTGTAAATAGTCCACACAAACTAGTGTTAGTATGCCATATGGTAAGCAGTACTGCATACAGCTCTACTTGTGAATGCACTCACACACTCAAAATAGCAAATGTAAGAGCAAACGTGTGTGAAGAAAGAAAAAAGTTTGACCTGATAGTTGACTAAAGATGAAACCCCAACTGTTATGTACAACTGCCTCGGGTTCTTAAGCGGAGATAAGCCCAGAAGATTCAAACACCACACTAACCTAAAGGAATGTATTCTTTAGGCAGAAAGATAATTTGATAAATGCAAAGGCATGCAGACATCACTTTTTACCGTTTCATTGTCCTTGTGAAGAACTGTGACTTGCAGCCTTAGGGCATAAGGACAGTAAGGCTATAACAATAAGTGTCACTCTTTTGCACTCGTTTTCTCCTCCTGTCATTTTCCTGCTATTTTCAACATGGCCCCAGGTAATGCAGTGGAGTGACCCATTATAAACTCACTTTATTCACTCAAGTAACACCATAACTTGCATCAGTAACTGCTAACGCCTGAGGCAGGTGCCACTGGTCTGCATCTTCAAGAGCGAGATACATGGAAGGGAATTCTGATAGGCTGGTGCTGTATCAGTTATAACAATTATAGTTGTTGTGCACTCTTTTTCACTGTCAACAAGGGTTTGATATGAATTGGAAATGCAGACAAAACTACAACCATCACAAAACACTCACACAGAGACACACAGAACAAACCGGGAGTCATTAGCATCGACCTAGGTGTGTTGAATTTAGCTTGACTCTACTCACTGAGAAGCCTTTATTTCTATCCTATTTCAGCTCATTGTTTTTGTTTGTTTATTGCCTGCAGCTTGGTTGCTACATCAATCTTTTAAAGAGATCTCAGTGTTGTATTTACAGCTTGTTGCTACTATTCTACCACTTTCTTTAAGGTCTAACCCTTAAAAACGTGGGTTATCTTGAGTCACTAGTGGGCCTTAGAATATCTGAGGTATATTGAGGCATTAAAGTCTTACTTGTTTTGGAGTATAGCTTTGACACTAAAAGCCATGCCAAAAAGGTATTAGACTTTATCATTACAATCAATTATAAATTCCACAAAACATATGCACGAGAGTTTTTGTTGCAGTCTGCAATGTACTCTGTGGTGTGACAACGTAAAATACTCTGCTCATCAACACTTAAAAATGATTTACTTTCAGCATTTTAATGCCTTCTTTTCTGACCCAGAAAAAAAAGCAACATTTACAAGAGACGCTGAAAACTCTGAAAGAAAAGCGAGGCAGTCATATAAAAGGTTAACCTGGAGTTCTTGAGGAGGAAGCGTCCTTGTCTCCGGGAGGTCATGTCTGACAGATCATTATTCAGAAATTTAAGCGTAATAGTTCCAGTAAAAAGTACAGACTTTGTCTCCTGTTTATTGTTAAGAGAAACAAAGACATCAGTTTTTCAGAAAATAAATGTTAGAGCTTACTTTTGTCATTTGTCATTTTTCTAATATAACTAAATTAACCTCCACGGTTAAAAAGCCAGATACCACGCTGCCCACTCATCAAGACTTTATTTTTTCTGTCAGTTTCTTTTCATTTGATATTAAATATTTCTCTTTATTCAGTCATCACGTATTATGCAGACAGTGTAAAACAGTTCATATGAAATCCACAAACAATATTACAAATAGTGAGTGAACAGGCTCAGGCTGAAGCCATGCGAATATACAGTGTTGAGTGTAACAGAGCACGTAACTGTAATCACATTACATTTTCCAGAACGCCGTAATGTAACATGTTACTGTACTGAATTCAGTAAGTTACAAAAATGCGTTGCAAAGGTTCTTCAGTTACCTACACACCAGGTGGATAAAATACAAACACATAAAACATTTTTTTTTCTCCAGTCTTGTCTACAATCAGCTGTACATGAATTCAGTTCATGTACTGGAGAATGAAAATGGTGGAGCGGTGCAGGGATACGGCTGTTATTTGCATTAATGTAAGAGTGTGATGGTAAAGTGGAAATTGCATTCAGGACTGAAACCATTGCATTATGTTGCTAGCAGAAATTCGGCCCTTTGCAAGCACCTTCACAGACAGCACGTTAACGCTAAGCTAGCTGAGAACCCACAGTGACGTTCAAGCTGAATGAATGCTGACCACAGCCCAGCAGGCAAACCCTGAACTTCAACAGGTAACATGTATCTAAAGTAGAATCACCATGGCGATCACTCTAAAATCTGTTTGAGCTTGTTTTCATTTTTGCTTTGTGTCGTTGACTTTAGGTTCAGACCTAAATTAAAGGTCCTTATTAAGACAGGTACCGTATATCTTCCTTTAGTAGCCCGGGCACTTATTAAAGAAATTATCAGGCCGGCCCGGCGTTTTAAGGAGACCGGCGGTTGTTGGAGACCGGCTCTTATTCCCTTCTAAGACTGAATTGTCATGGAAGTGAGAGGGAAAGAGGACCCAGGCGCGGTTTTTAGACTGAGGTGAAAAAAGAAAAGTGCGTTTACCTACAGTGCTCCAAAACGTATCCCAACAGTTCACAAATAATGCAGTTCCCAATTGTGCTCCTCCTTTGCTCCCGAGTGTCTCTTTGTCTGTGGTAGCCCAGTGCACGAGTGGTGCTCCCCGAAACTTCTCTCCGCCCGACTCTCCAGGAGAGGAAGTAAAAGACCAGAAAATCACAGTTAGCAGGTTTGCTAGCCGACAGTTCCAGTTCAGTGTAATAATCCTACTTCTACTGTTGCCGTGCATCCAGCTTAAATGCCGCTGGTTGTAGATGACCGTTGATTGGAAACAGCTGGCCAAGTGATGAGACTTGGGAGGACCGATGACAGCGAGGAGGGACTTCCGGGTCGAAGGTCGCCCGGCGTCAATTTGTCGTGACATGTTTTCAAACCGGGGTTTATTAGAAACCGGCGTTTAAAAGAGACTACTAATGAAAAATATACGGTACTTGTGTTGGTGTGTGGGACTGTAGCCTATAGGTTTATATTGTTAACTGGTAATTATAAGACAATGCATTTCAGGTCATTTTAAAGGGTAATGAGTAATAAGTAGTGTAAAGATTTACTTTCTCTGGTGAGTAATTAAGTAATGTGTAATATATTACTTTTCTTGAATAATAACCTCAACATTGTTTATACATGCCTGGTGTAAGTAACCATTAAAACTACCAATAGAAGAAAGAGAAAATAACAACAACACAGAAATATGCAACATTTTCACATGTAACCCTCTGTAACCCTCACAAATATAAATG
Source organism: Pelvicachromis taeniatus (assembly GCA_015108175.1). Lineage (NCBI taxonomy): Eukaryota > Metazoa > Chordata > Actinopteri > Cichliformes > Cichlidae > Pelvicachromis > Pelvicachromis taeniatus. The sequence continues at coordinate 18,047 of VURO01008666.1, forward strand.
TGGAAGTCCCAACAAGCAATAATACAATATACCAGACCAGCACACTATTATTATTATTATTATTAATATAAAAATTATTATTAAATTTACCACACTCATCAAGTGTGGTGAAAATTCGCATAATTCATATATTTCACACATGGGAGGTGCACAATTACTTCTCAGTGCCACTTATTAGTCAGGTACATCTGACACATAGTTTAAGTTACTTTTGTGAATTTTGCTCCACATGTAAATAGTAATATGTCCAAAAACTGGACTTTTTACCCAAACTCAATGGGAAGTCGTCGATTTTGAATTAAGATAAAATTTGGGTCTTTTGTCATATGAAATTTTGATTGTGGGTTCACAGATCATAACCACCATTATGATTTATAATTAGCAGGTGTTTTTATCATCTAGTGAGGACAAGAAGTGAAAAGTAACTTTTTTGTGAAACACAATGATATTCTCAAATGCAAGATAACTGCAGGAAACCAAAAACATTTCCGCAAGTTGGTAATGCTGAGCTATTCAGTACTGTTGAGGGAACTCTGACAGGATGCTTTTTGTATATCAGGAGGTCTGACCACAGTCTGCAGCCTGCAGGCAAAATGGCGTGGGTGTGAATGACTCTGATTAGTGTCTGTTAGCAAATACCAGTGAAACTGCCTGGCTAAAACATGGCTCATTACTGCCCTGGAAAAAATAAAACAAGAAAAAACACTTGTTTGACTGGTGGATCTATTGCTTTTCATCAGCCTGAGCCAGAGAAATACAGGCTCAGGTAATGAAAATACTAATCTTAATAATAATTACAATAATAAGTTAGCAATTTATTTACTTTTGCTTATTAAAAATACTGCAGTTATACTCGATGTTATATATGTTCATATTGCTGTGCTTTACGCTACAACTAGCGGCCTAGCAAGTAGTTTTTAAAGTGTCGAGCCACTGACTAGAACAAATAGAAGCCTCCAGCTGGGCCTGGGGCATTAAAAGAGCTTTGAAATGCTTTTTTCCCCATCTCTAAGTCATATGAGTTAGTGGCATTTGGTCTGAATAAAGACCAGTGCGCAGATGTGTGTGATGTGTAGCCATGTACTTTGGATTTGCTTCCAGTCTTGCCTGAAGTGTGGCACAATGTCGGCGATCTTCTCTCTGTGAACGGATGGAGGGGGCTACACCCAAACACCTTCTCAGAGGTGCTGTCCTCCTCATCGGACATCACATCATTTGCTCATTTCATGTTCAGCTAATACAGCAGCTTTAAACTATGTTCCATGGTTTGTTACGTGCTTGTACCCAGTACAAAATAATAAAATATGACTCTTCCTTTTGACCACAAGTTGATTGTGGTAAAGTTAAGATGTAGAGAGTAAAATACAACCAGGCTTTCCCTTTGCTACAGAGCAATGGTTTAAACAGAAAATGGTCTGACTAGATCTTTTGCTTGTCCCTATGGTAACAAGAAACAGGGCAAAGGTCTCTGTGTGTAATTATTATGTGTTACTCTATTGATCCCCTTATGGAAATTCTCTTTTTGCTTACCCTTGTGCAAAGGCGAATCAGACTGCTGGGTAAGCTTGAGAAGTGCACTCTTGAGCCTGGTATAGATTCATTGCTTTGCTCAAGGACACTTCAGTGAGATGAATACTTGTCAGCACTGAGGCTTAAACCTGAACCCTTCAGCTAAAGAAAGTGGTCCGTCCCCGCTTTGCGCCCTACCTTGTTTGCACATGTGTATACATATGTATGTAGTTTATTGTGTATTGTGTTTCTCTGATTTTTGTTGTATACGTTGATATTCTAAAACCTTATAAAGCAGAACGCAATAACTGTCAAGAGCCTACATAAAAAAATGAAATTGAGTGGTTCACATATTGTGAGCTAATGCCGTAATATCAAAAGGCAATCAAATATGCAGTTCAAGGGCACAGTTTGAGCATAATAGCGTATACTGTCTCCTAGTGTACTACTGAGCTACCACTTAAATGGCTCAAAGATTTTATTGTATTTCCTTTTGCAAATTTAGGTTTAGTATCAGGTTGGACATTTTGATATGTGACATGGTTTTTGTGAAACGGGTAGCTGAGAGAGTTTGCCTCAGTATTGATTCTCCTCATTTATCCCAACAGCACTTCAGTCTGTACTTGAAGGAATCTCCAAAGTCAGCGTGACCATCTGTAGTAATTTTACACAGCAATGTAAAATTATAATTTAAGTCCCACTCTCTACTCATAGTACAGTCAACAAGTATCCTACTCACCATATGTACACTCTAGAAATTTGAATGCCTCTTTCTGTTCCTTTCCCTAACGCATAGGCACAAAATAGGTTGTTTGCCACTGATGGTTTTTCGCTCATTTACAGATGAGCGAATGCTGTGGCAGTGGGGTGTGGTTTTTGTATCTGCCTGGGTAAGAGACATCAGCGGCGGCACAGTGCTGCAGTCACAGCTGCAGGTAAATTGGTAATTAGTAATCTTGTCTATTTATCTCTCCTGCGGTGAGGCTAGAGTCTCTCTCCTGGTGATTATGTACACCAGTGGCATGCTCTCTGAGCCTCAAGTCTGAGCTGTTTTCTAGCAGCATGACTAGCACATTGACTGTGTTGTTTATATTTAATAAAATCACAGCTACATGGTGGCTATTATCCTGTTGGGTTCATGCTTCTGAGTCCTAAAAACACCGCACCTAGGTACTACTTACTACAAGTACATCTCATTTCAAGTCCTCTGTCCTTCTATGACCTGTGCTAGTTGCTCGGGTCCACCCTAATAAATGACATCTCAATACACTTAATTCTGCACAGAAGAGCAAGAGCACAGCTACTTGAGGACTGAAAATGAATACGCTTAGGTAATTCAGGTGGAAACATACCATCATCGGTTAATCATGTGTTAATGATACTGATTGCAGACTGCACTAAAGCCGTGACATCACTGTTTAACATACAGGTTAGAAAGAAAACAAAGGCATCTTTCAAGTTAAATCTATTAGATGAACCAAACACTCCACTGAACATGACAGGACGGGCAGTACTGTAGTGCTTGTTAAGTAGATTTTAGACAAATTAGTAGTGTGTTTTGGGTGTAACCCTAACCTTTTTCTTTTACTCTGGTTTGTTGTACAGCAGTTTGTGGCTACATGTCTGTGAAAAGCACTTCGTAATTAAACTTTGGTTTGCTTGCTACCTACTTTATCTTGATGCAGTTATAACCCCTTCTCCATGCAGGCCAGTGGGTGTAGCATGTCTATTAGAAATAGACTCCTTGGTCAGTGTTCAGTCTCTAATGTGTCTCTCATTACATACACTGTTCTGTTATTGCCACATATCTGACGCTTGAATTCATCAGTAAATCTGACTTTTTTTCAGCCGTCCGCGCTGAAATGATGACAGGTTGTCTCAGGCTACCGCACACCTTTGGCCTGAATTCTCCTGCTGTCAAGTTATTGTTTTTACTTTTCAAACGTAAGTAGACGATGTTTTTCATTTCTTTTCCGTCTCTTTATGTAAAAGCTTTACAAAGCTTAAATTAACAATATTATTAAGACATAATATCAAACAAAAAAACCCCACAAACAATATATAATATAGAAATATTAGACTTTCAGGTTTATCAGAGTACTTTTGTGACCAATATCACCTATAGTATTTTAGCGTGATATTCATGTAGACTCATGTGTGCTGAGGTTATTGTCAGCTCATCCTGTAATATTGAGCTCTATGAACAAAAGCTATTGTTCTGAAATGTCAATAACACACATGGCTATTGGACAAGTTCATTGATGAACATTTGGTGAGTGGTGTATAAGAGCATTGTTGAACTGCCTGGGTATGCAAAACACATTTTCAGTAATTCTATCCCCAAATACAGATTTATTATAAATGTCTTATTATAAATGCATTTGTAAAACTAAACTACTCATTAGAATCCTTCCAAATAAAAATAAAAGAAATACACTGGATGAGAGTTTTTAAAGTGGTATTCTTATGCTCTGGGAAAAGATTTTAAACTTGCTTCGTTACAGGAAAAAAAAATTTTTTCAATCATGTTGAACAGCAAGTGTTCGATTACCATATATAACAAAAATGACTTTCTTTCCCTAACCTTAAGTGTTTTTGTTGTCTAAAACCAAACAATGCATCCGTTGTCGAGTATTGATTCAGCCGAGCGTCCGTCTTTAATTTTGTCTGATTACTTGGAAAATGTTCAAAATCAACCCAACCATTGATTAAAAAGTACATAAAATAGTGTTCTCTGGTTTTGCTCTATTTGATATTTTGAGTTAAAAGAAAAGTAAAAAGTAGCTCCTGAGGAAAATGATGCATTTTAACGATGCAAAGCCCTATCAATCCAATGACCACTACAAACCCCACACACACACAGTTATGCTGAATGTAAAACCTGTGTTCTCCTGACTCAATGGTTAAGTTGCAGATGTAAAGCTGTTCCTCTATTTTGTTTTAAGCACTTCTTTATTGCAACATTAATTTGAATTGTGTGCCTACTCTGTTACAATGACTTTGGTGCCATTGTTATTGCCGTGCAAACAACCTATCCACTCTAGCAAATGGCCTAGTAAATGCATATAAGGCTCACTGTTGTTCAAGTTGAGGTCTAATGAATTAATAAATGTAAACTGTCGTAACACTGAGTAAATTAAATCTGGCATGTTAGGTAACATTATGTGATGCAATCTACAGTTTTTAATAGTGGGCAGGTGTTAGGTGGATTAGTCACAGCAGGGCATTTTGAAAAATGGCATTACAGCACATGTGTTTGATTTTTTTTTTGTCTTAACATAATACCTTAGATTCATTCAGTCTTAACTACAATGTATTATTGTGTGGTAGTCAAGTAAATTATCATCTTTAAGGTTTCATACCTTAGAACCTACCAGTGCACACTTCCAAAAAAGGTTTCTAAGGATTTAATCTGAATGTGTGATATTGTCATGACATTGGCTATTATTAGCACTGATCATGGTGAGAATTTTAATTTGCCTTACCATGCGTCATGAAAGGCATGCTGATTATTATCTTGAAAACCAAGCAGTAAAACAATGACACAGCGACATATAAGAAGGACCACGGGCAGTTAATAGCTGTTAATAGTCCAATGAGAAACGATGCGACTGTCCTGAAGGGCACTGAGCTTCTCACTGTGTTGTACTATTGTTTTCACTTTAGAGTTACAAAGCCACATCATCATTTCAAAAATCTATTTTTTCATCCCGGAGGCTTGTTATTGATTAAGACACAATGTCAAATATCAGCGAGATTTATGACCTCATCATCAGCTTTAATCATTTTTGAAAATAAAACTTTTCATAACCACTGTTTTGTAATTGGTTGAAACTTGTAAAGGGGAGTAGTTACCGATTTGTCCCTACTGTAGCTTGACATAAGCTGTGAGTTGATTTTACTTAAAAGCTCAACTTCACTTCTCACCAAAGTAAAATGTGACTTGCATGAGAGTTGCAGGTTATGACTTGAAAGGTGTTTGTGACTTGTGTGACTTGCTCCCACGTGCACAGTATATAATATAGTACATCATTATCACTCAGCTCTTTTGAAAGGAGTGTGTCATCTCACTAATATGTTATTTCCTGTTATCTCAGGCTCTCTACGATGTGAACTCTATATCTCTACCATAATTCATACTGATTTTATGTTTGTACCTTCTATTTCAAATGTGCTTTGCAAATAACACTCTCATTTTAAAACTGCCACTAGCACTTAACAACCATCTGCCTCCCCCTGAAGAACTATTGAGATGCTGTTGAGGTTAGAAACCACGCCATTTATTGTAGCTTTTAATCAGCGCAAGATCAACACAGCAGCGTATACTCGTGCTGTCCTTTAGCTCCAATTGCTTAAGCAAGCTCAGCCACTTCTTTTACGTTTATGTATCCTTCATCTAGCAACATGAACTGAAACTATTAAACAAAAAGAAGAATACAGAACATTTCAGTCCCTTATTTGCATGAAAGGGCAATGAAGATCCCTTTTCCAAATTGCTCCTGAGAGAGAGGAGTAACTTTGATGAACAGGGTTCAGCCTTTGATTACAATCCCGTTAAGATCCATTAGTCACTCAACATAATCACCTCCCTTCGTTGCCCCCCCCTTCCCCCAAATATTGATGTCTACACATGCCTCCCATCAAGTCTCTCTAACCTAAACAACTGCTCCCTATACACAGTTCCCTCATTGGTGCTCTCCAGACAACAGTGTTGATATGACTGGGTAGGAAAGTTGACTCAAACGGGAGTCCAAGGCAGAAGGATAAAATTCCCCCTCCCCCATTGTTTTTAACAGTTTCACAATAAAGACTTTTTTTTTTTTTTGGATAACATGGCTTCTTTCTTTTTCTGCAGCCGGGCTAAGCTTTAGGACCAACAACAGCACAACCAAGAGTACCCCGCATTAATGTATGATCAATATATTTTTTTTACATTTTCACCACCTGGTGACAGTAAATATCTACAGCTTAAAGAAGTGGATCTGTATAGTTCAGCTCAACACATACGAATTAAGCTTAATTTAGACTTCTGCATCTATGCTGAGCCTACTTAACCAGCATTTATAGCTGTGTGTGATGTACCTCTATATATGTACAATAGTTGGCAGTGGAGTTTCTATCTTCCAGTCAATCAGTTCTCTTCAGGGTGATTTGGGAAATTGGCAGCGGTAGTGCAAAAGTCTTTTTTTAACACCCTAATGTCTTTATATTTAGCTAAAAAAGGGAAATAGATGCAGCACTTCACTGACGCAAATGTAATGAATGGAAATGTATATAAGGCAAAAGTAGAGTTAGAAAAAAGAGTTTGGTCAGTTCTAATGAGCTTGACATTTTCGGTCAATATTTGGTGTGATCAACTTCTTCAATACAACCTGAACTCTCTTAGGTAATCTTTCTTGTCATTTCTTTAAGTAGTCTTCAGAAACAGTTCTCCAGGCTTCGTGAAGGACATTCAAAGCTCTTCTTTGGATGTTGGCTGCCTTTTGTTCTGTTCTCTTTCAAGATGATCCCACACTCATTCACTGATGTTGAGTTCCGGACTCTGGGGAAGGCAGACCTTTACTGATAGTGTTACGTTGTGTGTTTTCTCTATCGTGGTATGGTTTTACAGCATTGTTTTCAGGATCATTGTCATGCAGAAAAATGAAGCTGCTGCTTTGCTCAGATGCTTTCCAGATGATATTGCAAGCTGAGTCTGATGGTACTCTGCATTTATGATTTCATCAATTTTGACAACACAACTGGCCAAAATGAAGCCCAAATCACAACAGTCTCCATCGTGTTTTACAGATCAGAGCAGACACTCACTGTTGTACCTCTTCCTGACCTCTTCCATGTATGCTGATGAAAATTTGAACCATTTTGAATCTACTTCCTGAGGACATTTCTTTCAGATCACTGTTCACTACTTATGTGCTGTGGATAGCAGAGATTTTTTTTTTTGTTCTCCAGTTGTCCAATTTCCACACATTTTTTAAGGACAGATTTGGGCTAATGCAGTAGCTCTTTGGGAATGGCCTTCTTGGTACAAAAATGACATCATTTCATAAATTCCACTGAAGAAACACATAATGTGTTTTTGCAATAGACTGCTTGCGTGCCTAAAGATTGGTTAAAAGTCCTACCTTGACTATTGTAGTAACTCTTGAATTAGGTGCATTTTGGTGCACAGATTCTTTTTCCTTTTGTTAGATTAAATCAGGCACATTGACCATATGAGAACTTGAACATACAGTATGTAGCCATTTACTGAAATGTGATTATATTTCATTATTCATCTACGAATTAGAAAAAAAAAAGTTTTTTCAACTGTTTGTCAAGCCTCCCCATCCTATTCTAAAATTATATAGCACATATATACCAGTAATTCACATCAATCAAGCTGAACAGTAGCTCCAAAGTAAAGATACCAAGTGCACTAAATTCCCTTTCCTGGAGAATTCATTGGAGTTAGACTGTTACCCAAATCAAAAATCGATGCAGTTATTTTGGGAACATTCTCCATGGCGAGAATAGCCAGGAGGCATGCAACACCAAACAGCTTGCTGAACCAAATGCCTTCAATCAATAGGTTAGTGAATTATGCATGGTATCGTGGTGCAGTACAACTCCGCAAAGCCACTTTGATGCCTTTGATGCCTGTCTTGATGTGACATTTAATTTATATGCGCACAAATGTGTGTGTATTTTAGTATATTTCACTGATCACGGACATCGTGTTATTGCTTTTTCTTTGACTCTCTAGTGCTTTATATGTTATTGCACCTCATGACATGTGACAGCCCAATCTAAGGAAGAGAAGAATGCAGAACACACATGGACCAGCAGACAACTGCCCACACACTTAAACACATACTCACGCTGACACGCATGTATAACTCGCTGGTCTATCAAGACTTTCTGGTCTTAAACTATCAAGGGAGAGCAAGCCTGCATGAATGTGGCACTGGCTTGTTATCGCAACAATCTCTCAACAGCCTTTATTTCAAACGATGACACATGGTGACGCCTTTTATAATTAAAACTCAAGTGGCTCTCTTTCATTTATTTATTCAGGCACGGCTGTTTCTTCCCTTCCACTTTCATGCTTGTTCAAATTGATTTAACTTTTAAAATTGTCAGTACAAAATAGGTTAGCTACTGCAATTACAAAAGTTCTAATTAAAAGCAGAATGCAAATATATTCATAATTGTGTTGCTGTCTTATCTGTTTCATGGCTGGTGTTACTTTAAAGCAGGCGGGGAGAAAATTAACCTGTGAGAGAGAGAGGGGGGATGGGGGGAGAAAGAGGGAATTTCCACAAAGTTATTTCAAATCTTAAATTATGCAATAATAAACATGATAAAAAAACAACCATTAAATCCAGAGTCACAGAGTCCAAGTTAAGCACATTCATGCACACCAAAATGTTTTTATAGCCTCCATCCATTTGTAAAACATTAAATAATTTTTATCCCGGTGGAGATAAAAATTACTTTTTTAAACTCACCTTTGTGTCCCCCCTCCCCCTGAGATCTGTGGCCTTTTCATTTTCAGCTCTCAGATTGGAGGTACACATAAGGGCTGCTGTATGGCAGCATCCTGCAGTTAGAAACTCTTAATATGAAACACATCTCTGGAGCAATTAAGCACAGGCTTTGTGGGGTGTACAAATATTGGTGCAGCTGCTGTGATGGGCTAGAGAACGAAGCAGATGCACTCCTGAGCAAAAAGATCAATCTGATCATCATTTACTTGCAGTCCATAGTACTTTAAACCATGCTACTGAACACAGTTATTTTCACATATGTATTAACTCCCAAACAACAAAGTTGCTTCTTGCCCTGTCAGAAATTTTGCAGACATGAGTAAAAGAGGAATAACTTGGTGCAGCAGATATTCCTCAATAAACCAGAAAAGACTCTCAGCAAAGTACATTGTTTTCTAGATGTAGAATACTGGAATATTTATTAAGTTAAATTTTGTTAGTAGCAGTATTTTGTTATGTGGAAATTTGACATTATTTCATATTAAATATTGAAGTTAAATGGCACAGCTGGCTAAATTGTGCTAAAAGGGGGGGGGGGGGGGTTTAATGGCTGCATGTTAAACAGTTTGTGTTGCTATAGTTT
>VURO01008667.1:10778-22144 GCA_015108175.1 Pelvicachromis taeniatus
AAAAAAAAAAAAAAAAAAAAAAAGAAATTGTAATCCAATTGGGATCAATATGTACTTAGGAGATCAGGAAAGAGGTACAACAGCAAGTGTCTACAGCCCTCTTTAAAACATGGTGGAGGCTCTGTCATGGTTTGCGGTTGTGTCAGATTGTGAGCCACCTTACAACACTGTCATGTGTCTTAATTTTTCAGCCTGTCAATGATCCCAATCACACTGACAATGCAGGAAAAGCATACTGGGAGAAGAAACCCCCCCAAAACAAAACAAAAAAACCACAGATGAATACTATCAATCATGGATCGGCCTCGATAGAAGCCTCAGCATTATGGCATCATCTTGACAGAGAACTGAGCAAAAGGCAGCCAACATCCATAGAAAAGCTTTGAACATCTTTTACGAAGCCGGGAAAATTATCCTTAAAGACTGCTTAAAGAAATTAAAGAAGGCTTGCTTCAGGGAATAAATGTGATCATGTGATATTGCCTTTCAGGGTTGTCAGAATTTCCCAGATTCTGTACTCTAGACTTTAAGTTACTGATTATATGAAAAAAAAAAATGTCCCCATGTGTGATTTATCATCATATACTATATAATTAGGTTAGATATAATTAGATGGTTAACACTTCATCAAGAATGCTGCTTCATGGAGAATGCTTTGCTTCACACAAAAGCGGCATTATATGGGTTTTTATTTTGGCGTAAAAAGGAAATAGAAAATCTCCCGGTTATTAACTTTCATTTTAATGAAACCATTTGAGAATTATAAAGGGGAAATTTCCCAATTGTAGCGCCTCATAACTTATAAGCATATCAGTTGTTGGAAGCATCAGATAAATATAGCAGAGTAAAAGCTACAATACTGGAAAGGTGGCAAATATTAACAACCTTTCTGTATCTCTATAATTTTATATCATGGTCATACTGCTGGTCAGCAGCTCCCTGTTTGCAGCTGTGTTTTGAAAAGGAGTGGTTTGACACAGACAGTGGGTGGTATTGAGAGGGCATTCACAAAAAGGAGAGGAAGGTGATTAGGTCAAGGATCAAAGGGACGATGTGGTAAAGGGAAGGGCCTGATCAGTGTCTTCTAGGTTAGCTTCCACTATTCACCACACCTACATACTCCCAGAGAGATAGGAGTCAGAGGAGCACATATTTACCATTAGGGAACAGCTGTGGGGCTGCCTGGGACTGGACACTCCTCTCCCCTGCATGCACGTACACACACGCATGCACACACACACACATTGTTAAAACACCACTTTAGTTCTATGTACATTTAAACCACAAAGGATTTGTGTCTTACACCAAGCAGTTCTCACTCCTGACTCGTCGCATACTGACATTTTGTTAGGACCCATTAATGTCACATTTTAATGCACCTTTCTGTCATTTTTTAATATAGAGGGTAATTTGAAAGACGTCGACAGGTACCTCACCTTCTTATGTCTGGTTTAGGCTAAACTATATCAATTAAATTATGGCCCAATCTGAACAGGAGATCATTTTATCCCACATAGTGCGTCTTAAATCTCAATGACAGTTGCATTATTTCTGTAATATTAGCACAGAAATCTTTATCAGTCATTGAAAAAGTAAATATAATGAAGCAAAAGAGGAACTAGGTTGTTGGTGTAGCAAGGTGGAACTGCCAAATGGTGTAACACCATAGACAATCCAGTGTCATAAACTACACTTGTTTTTTTTGTTTTTCCCCAAAACGGCAAGCTTGTGCCCTCCTCCCTGATGACATCACACATGTTGTGAAAAACTGCAAGCATGTCCGATCAGGGAACAGTTCCTAGTCTGCTGTGTCTCCCAGTCACAAAAAAGTTATATTTTATGACTATAATTGCAAAATTTGATGAGTGGCCAGACAAAAACGTTGTCTTGTCTGAAAGTGGTCTGAAGTAGACGCCATAAAACTACAGTCAAATGTGTTACTGTTGCAGAATGAACAACTGATGTAACCAAGAAGCAGAGATGCTTTTTACAGATAGGAGAAGTTTGCCTTTAAACTTTTGGCAGTTTTATGAAACAGTATATTTTAACCTGTAACCACCAACATCATATTTTCCTAAACAATCAAATTATAACAAATGTATAAAAAAATAGCCGATAGACTGTACATAAAAGATGGATGTATCCAGACTTAAGTAATCCATTTTGCTTTGGAAGAGTTGCCATCACCATTACCAAGTACGTCAAGGATGATGTTTATATATTTGGACATTTCTGCAATCAAAGGAGTCGCCCCCTGCTGGTGATTAGCAACAAAGTTGATGTAGACGCACTTTGTCACTGGCTTCAATTTTTGCCCTTTAAAATGTGACCAAAATGGGTCCTGAAAAAACATCATTTTTTTGACGAGTTGCCAGCAGTAATGAGCTGGCTATGCAAAATAAGAACTAATTTAATGCTCTGCACCTTATTCCCAGCATCATGGTACCTCAGTTTCCCAATCCATTCTTATTGAAAAATAAATACTGTGTGTCAAGACAGCCTAACACCTTAAATGGGAAATGTGCTTATTTCTTTATTTCTTCTTTTACAGAGGGATGGGGGGAGGGGAACACCCTAAAGAGATGGCCTTTACCACCATTCTCCTGCTGCACAGTTAATGGAGGGGATTGTTTTTACCGCAATAAAGATGGGCATATTTTATTAATGGCGTGGAACACAATCTTCTTCACGCAACTGAGAGCTGGCTGTTTTGGATTTTTTTTTAAAACGTAGGTCATGAAACCCGTTACTAAATAAATGCTTTTCATTTTTCAGGTTTGACACACTGTTGCCTCAGCACACATTGAGCTTAGCCTGATTGTTGGCACAGCCACAAACGGCACAACTTGTTTCTGATCTCCGCAGCATGTCGGAAAATGCTACAAGGCCACTTTTTCAGGTCATCCAGCTATCGCTGGGTAGTGGGAGGCTGAGGTATGATCACATTATCCCATTTACCGAGTGACAGGTTGTGCTCACACATCATTTATTTCCAGAAGGCTTCAGAACACTCACCAACTCATACAGAAATCAGTTCAGTGAAATGAATAACCAGAATTAATGAAAAGCATCATGGAGCAGGGAATAAGGTAGATTGCATGGATGATAAGGGACTACCTCTCTTGCATTAAACAAATCATTAATGTTCATTTATGCTGGAAGGTGATAATGACATTAGAGAATGACATTATGCTGTTGCAAAAGAAAACACAGGCTCTTGCTGGTAACAAATGAACAAACAGATTAATCATTTCCAAATCCTGTCGACAAACTGATAATGAAAGTTCTTGCTATAAATTAAAGGGTGACATTTCAAGGCAAAAGTGTTACCTTGCAACATGCACTCATGCAAATATTCCACACAGCGCGAAGAAAAGGCAGCGGGATCGTTTGTCTGCGAGATGAGGCTTTTGCTAGTTAGTATGAGCACTGTGAGCCTTGACAGACAGACAGCGAGTGGTGGTTAGTGCCGCAAGCTGAAAGTCAGGGACAGCCAGATTCATTTCTGCACTTTATAGGATCTTTTATGGTCAGATCATTTCAGAATTAATGTTGTTAGGCTGTTAAGTCAAGTCTCTAAACACTGTCAGTGGCCTAGCCATATAATTTATGTGGTGCCAATAAAAATAATTTCAGAAAGCATTACTGTCTTTTTGTTTTCATCTCCTCTATAATTTATGTCAAATTATGACTTTTAATTGACTGGCTTTTACTTCAACAAGCTGCTCCAGCAAAACTTGCTCAGCGAATGCCATTTCTACAGTTGTCTGAGTGTATATTTAGCTTTAACTTCACACTCAACTACAGGCACACATTTTAGTATGCAGTCCATGCATACTTACCCATGATATAGGCTAGAGTGGAGGACTGGGTGCACATTGCTGAATAGAAAATGGTTGTTTGAGACTCTAAAATTGCAGTAAGATTTTTCACTCTCATCCCTGCAGGAATTAGGTAATATCAATCACGCACACCCCTGTAATTAAAGCAGGTATTCTCTGAATCGGTCACTCTGGAGAGTCCACAGGCAGCCCTTTTAAAGGTGCCAGATGAAGAAGCAGGTGTTAGATGCACAAGTCAAACTGTAACACTGTAAAGCATGCAGAGTTCACATCTAGAGGCCACGGTTCCACCAATGTGTCCCAACGCCCGACATGCAGCATCCAGAAAAGGTGATTCTCAGCACACAGAGGACAGGGCACAGCGAGACATGTCTGAATACACCACAGACCACCCGAAATGAGAGCAATGTGTTTATGTTATGGGCATGTGCCTGAAGACTACATGTGTTTACATGCATGTGATGCATGCATGCGGGATATGTACTGTATGTTTGTGTGGTTGTTTGTATAGCTTTCACTTTGTATTATAAAATGCATCTCTCATCTCTCTTTGTGTGCGTGTGCGTGTCTTACGTAGTGTGGACAACTCTTCAGATGATTGAACTCCTGAGCATGTCTGCATCTGACTGCGATTTGTGGATGTTTATGATGTGCTGTGCTAACATCATGAATGCTTCCACATGATGGCTGCTCCTTTCCGATACGTGGACCTCACTTGATACAAAGACCGTGAATAAAACAGATTTTCTAGAACTATTGTGAAAAACCTGACTTTAAAGAGGGTGTGTTTGTGTATGTATGAGCGAAAGGGGGATGTGTGCCACTCGTCAGCCTTGCTGATACAAACATTTTCAGCTAGAGCATCTTCAGAGGTGAGAGCGGAGGGATAAAGAACAAATACTTTCAACTAGAGAGGCACATGGTGCATTAATACAAAATGCATCACTAAGCATGGGGAGGGAGATTCATCACAAAAATGAATGAAAATGTGCAGAATTCATATGAAACACCCTGGAAAATAGACTAAAGAGTGAAGGTAAAGCATACTGAAAGAGCCCACCTGCCTAACGACAAAGCCACTGACAGGGCAAAAGCTGCTTTGCAATAATTTGCTTTGCTGTTGCTTTTGGATAAAGTATGAGGAGACTAAATCAATCAATAGTGAGGCTAAACAGGCGTGTATTTTCACGTTGTGCTGTTTCTATGGATACCCTCTACTCTCAATAAATCATTTACTATTGCTGAATGCGTTGGCTGAAAGGGTATTATCACTGCATGTCATGCAGACATGTAAAAATACAATAAACCCAGTGGGCATTTTTTTTTGTCTCCTTTGTGAGTTTAAGAACAATGATATTAAAAACAATACAACATTGGAATATTAATTTAGAATTCAAATTGATCCACTGGCTCGAAGACAGATTGTTTGCTTTTATACAATGAAAAGAAGAAAAAAAAATATAGAAAAATTCTTTGAAAATTCTGTTCAAAAGCAGAGCTGTATTTGTTGCATTTTGCTTTCACTAGAGGGATAAAGTTATTGTATTATTCAATTTATGAATTTTTTATTATCTTAGAAACCCCACAGAGTTACTTATAGTGCATAGCAGCAGTGCCTCATTGAATGCCTTCCAACGTTCTTGTCACTCACTCTCTCGTCTGTGGTTCACGACGCAGAGTGTTTGTTTTATTGAGGTTTTATTCTCTATTATGGAGTTTGTCAAAAGAAGCGCCCCTGTGCCCTCTCTCCACCACTGTAACTCCAGACTCTGTGGGGGGAAATCAGAGATTTTAACTGGCTGACTGCTTGCTAATCTGCCAAACCAAATGTACATTTTCTCCGCCTTGAATAAGACTGGTAAAGACGTATAATTTTATTGCGGACAACTTTGTGGCATCCTCTTGGCCTAGGACGGTACAGCAATAATGAAAGGTTGGCTGACCAGACCTTGACACAGGTCTGGCTCTCATCAGGGCTGCGGTATTAAAAGAGATCCAGAAACACTGAAATGATCAGCCACTACCCAAACCAGGCTCTCAGACTTAACAGCCACCGAAACCAAGCAATTGCCTCACCAGTCTGCTCTGCAGGCGAACCTAAACATGTTTAGATAGTTTTTCTCCATAGGAATATGTAGTATCCATATTACTTAGGCTCTAATTTCAAAGTCAGGTCAGCAAGTACAGGCTAAATTGTCGTAAATGGGTTTGTATTGTAAACACTCTGGTTAAATAGGCGGATAAAATAAAAGGTCTCTCTGCAGTAGCAGTCAGTCTCAGATTTACACCTGAACAAGTTTTTAATGTTCCGTGGTTGCTGATGAAAAATCTGTGCATTTCTGCATGGCTAAGCTAGATACATGTTTACATAGACCTGCGCTTTGACTCTTCTGCAACTCACAGCTCCCACCTGATTTAAAACTGCCCTTCACAACAGCTCAATATGCCCGAGTAGCTGAATGATTTTTACTCAACATAAGTCAACTGAGGCAAACACTGATAAATGCCAGTGGAAGGTTAGGTCAGGCGTTTGAGTTAATCCCCAATGGGAAGCAGTGGAGGAAATGACCCAAGGGCTAATAGAAGGTGTGTGTCTGACATGGCTGAGAAAAACAGAGGAAAAGGCACAGTGTCCAGTAAAAAGGAAGAGGAGAAGCCAAGGCAGATGCAGGGGCTGAGAGGTTACTGGAGCAGCAGTAGGAGAGGGAAAAGCACAGTGGGTGGTAGCCTTTTGTCCTTGCATGTCACAGATCAAGAGAAAAGGCTCAGGGATACAGTTATTTTAACGAGGCCTGTTTCTCAACTTGCATTTTATCACATAAAACTCATTTCAAACGTTAATTAAATTTGCTGTGGGAAATTGGGTGCCGAGCTAATCATTTTTAATTTTACATTTTCTCATTCAAAAGCTATTATTTCTTCCCCTTGGTAGTTGCATCGGGGTGAGATGACTCACCTACACAAGTCTTTCCATCGCTGTGCAGGACAAACTTCATGTGGCAGGAACACTTGGGGCCCTGGTCAGTCTCCTCACAGATGTGCTGGCAACCCCCATTACCGTAGTTGCACGTCACTGGGAAAGGACACGTAGTTAACACAAATGGTACTTTGAGGATTGTACACAGTCTAGGTTATTCATTTGAAAGTCGGCATGAAGAGGAGAGAGGAAATAGGTTGGAGACATGGTATGACATGAAAAAAAAAGAAAGAAAAAAAAAAAGCACATTTAGATGGGACAATCTAACACACACTCTCTGGGCCATATGCTCTGTGACGTAAACACTGCAGGCTCAGTTTAGCTCTCTGTCAAATGTGCACAGAGTAATGTTTCCAGTGGAGTTTCTTGAGGTGAGCTGAAAACCGAAATTATTACAGTGGCAAGAAAAGTGCTTGCTGTTACCATGATTATCGTTTAACCTCAGAAATTATACAATAAAGACGATAACAGCGCAATAAGAGTTCTGGAAACTAATGCAACCTCTAGACATCCAACAGCGTCGTCTTTGTTTATTAAATGCAATTTACACCTGGCCTTAGATTAAGGTCAAAATCTGCGCAACATAATACTAGGTAGAGCATGTATTGATTTCCATATTCCCCACCTCAGGTTCTGAATCCATGTTAATTAAATAAACTCCTCCTCTTGGTTAATTCATTAATATTTCCCACTTAATCTTTTTATCCTCTTGACTACACTGAAGGTTGGAGTTGCAGAGGTCACATTTTTAAACTCACCAACACTCAGCGAGCAAGCAGCTGAACTCATTCACTGCAAGTGGCCGTGAGTCAGACGATTATATTGTTATTCCTTTTCATTCATTCTACATAATATGCAAAAGCATTAAAACACTACACACGTCATGACATTTCATAAGTACTCATAAATAAGGTGCGGAGTAAAACCTCTGGTCTAAGTTTCTGTGTTCAGGCGAGGGGAGCGTTAAGTTTGGCACTTTTAAGACACCTGTGATGACAGAGTGAAAAAGAGCACGAGCGAGCCTAGGCTTCTACCGCCATCCTGTCTGCACCCTACCATCCCTGCGCCTTTTGCCCTTTTCCTGGGCTGTCACAGAAAAACTATAGAATAACACTTCTCCAATCCTTATCCAAACACAGACAAATCCCCCATCAGCCCTGGCCCCAGCTCTGACAGGATGATCTCGGTTGCACAGCAACAGGAAGTGTGCACTGTCCGTCAGAGCAGTCCCCTTCGAGTAACCTCCACATGCTTGCCCCGGTTGTGTAAATGATTGCTACTCATCTGATAAACATGTTTTTCTTTACAAGGACTATTCCGAAGATTAGTCACGGCTTGGTAATGCAACATAAATGTCAGTTGCCAACTTCAAATCTCATGGAAGGCATTTGTGGAATGAGTGCAATTATCCATAATCGGCTAGTTTCCAACCCCAATCACCTTTTCATGAGGAACCTATAAACCATCCTTCTGACGCGTTTCCCTGTCTGTGCATGTGTGTATGTGTATGGCTTTCATAGAGGGAGTAACAAAAAATGCTTCAGGTTGAGACGACTTACACTTGCAGTCCTTCATGTTACGTGTGAGCTGGAATCCCGGTCGACACTCACAGGAGATGCCACCCTTCTGTGTTTCCCTACAGATGTGCGCACACCCATGGTTCTTGTCCATACAGGTGGGTCCCTCGTTTTTTGTGCCATCTGGTTGCACTGTGAAGGAAGTTGCAAAAGCATTACACAGAGTTTTATTCGACATTTTTTCTGACAAAACTAAGAATTTGACTTTTAATTTAAAAAGACAGAGAACATAAGTGGGTTGGAAAAGCCTTGCTCAGATGCCTTGCACACATTCTAACCTCATATGCCTACTGGTGGTGACTGATATGCCCAGTTACCCCTTTACAAAGATTCAGGCCCTTGTTGGAACATGCAGGCTATAAAAAGGAGGCTGCCTGCAGAAAGGATAAAACTCCCAGCAGGAGCTGATCCCGTAGACCTGTAATTTTAATTGAGGTAATCCCCCATAAAGAAAAGAACACAATGAAAAACCCTTCTTGGTTAAATTCTCCCTGTTGAGACCGAGATCAAAAGGGATTGCGCTAAAGGAGGGGTGTCAGTGCACATTTTCATGAGTCATCAAGGTTCAAGCACTTCAGTAAGAGCACGACAAAACCTCTCATAGAACACAAAATAAAAGACACTGAAAAAAAGGCCTTTCATCATTTAAAGCTTTACTTAACATGACACACAATGATGCATCATTTCAGCATGATCTATAAATGCTTGATGAACAGGCACAACAGACACCCAGCATACATTTCCATCCCTCGTGTCATAAATTATAACACAAATGGTGCAGTGCTCTCTGTGCTATGCTGCTTACACTGATAAAACTGACATCTTTGCAGAAGAAGACTGATAAGACTTATCTGTTGTGAAACCTTTCCTCCACTACAGATGCAGTGACAAACTTCAGCTCTCAGGCTCATTAAAAACCAAACAGATCTCCATCGTTTTCCTTTCCTTTTTCCTTTTCTTTCCTGGCGTACAGGGAGGCAGTGAGCAAAAGACATCTCCATTAATGTCTCATTAAATCTGCTGTCACACTGAAGGGTGTTTGGAGGTCTAACTTTTTTAATTAGCCAACTTTTTGCTATATATTGACGCATTTGCATATGTGCATGTAAGTGTCAACAGCTAGTAAAGAACATATAACCTTGTGCACTCTTCCTGAACACTGTAAATGTAGTGGCTCAGTTGTCTTGCCAGCTATATGCTGTCATACAGTAAACTCCTTGTTCCTGCCTCGGGGGTTATAAATAGAAGGCAAACTCAGTTTGACAGAACAAGTTTTTACATTATTCTGTCCCTAACTACCCATTTGTCTGCCACAATAATCTCCCCTGATTATGCCCTTTTGTTTTCCAGATGTTTTGGCAAAAAGAAGTACCCTCTTATTTTATACATTTCCACTCATGGCTGTTGTCAGGAATCCCTTCTGAGTCTTTCTTTGCTTCAAGGAGCTGACAACGTGAATGTGATAGACAATTCTGACCTCCTTGTTAAATACTGTCCATCACTTTAAGTCTGTCAACAAGTGTCACAAGGTCATGCAATCCTCTCAGACGTTCCTGTCTGAGCTGTTGATGTTCTGGCAGACAGGCTGAACTATCAGACACCAACTGCAACAACAGCTTTCCCAGGAGCACAAAGACTCAGCGCTGAACAAACACTGAGCCAAAAGGAAAAAGGGCACGGCAAGACCGAGCGAAGTGAACATGAATGAGCATCAATAGAGCAGCTGCTTTAAAGCACTGCAAATTTCCCCATGAGTCATGTGGATATTTAAGTAGGATATGGAATTCAATGGTCCCCTTTCTTGACTGTGTCTATCTGAGGCCAGAGCAAGAAACATACTGCTATGAACTTAACAAAGGATTGAATTTCCAGCTACTCCCAAATGGACTGAAGATTATTTACTAAGGTTGTATTATGCATCCCAAACCCCACTTCACTCTCCCTTCATTTTTATGCAGCCCCTCTACCCCAATGCTACAGACCCATCCATCAATAACATGTCAGTTTGGGGCCAGAACCTAGGCCTTTGACTCTCTAAGGACCAATAAAAGGCAAAGTGTTGACACAATGGCCCTTTTCTCCAGGCTAGACCCACCTATCATCCACCATATGCACTTTCTTCCAACTTGCTGCCAAAAGCCTCCAGTTTTTATCATTACTAAATGATGGGAAGCAGAAAGAAAAACATGCTTTTATATGGAGTTGGACAGGAAAGCGAAGAAGAGAAATAATACGACTTAAAAAAAAAAGAAGAAGAAAAAAAAATCGCACACGCCATCATCCACTAACACAATGTGCTGAGCCATAAAACATAACTCTATATGTAGAAAGTAATAAAAAACTATCACAGGACACTTTATAGGCAGAAAACTGGACAGGAAATAGAGTCTAAAGTCTTGGAACTGAGCAGGAGACACTCAAGATGTGATGGGTTTGCACCCAAGCTTAAACAGGATAGGCATTTTCAAAAAGGTCACTTTGTGGTATAAAACAAAACACAAAAATTTAAGAAAGTGGAATAACGCTAATTTTTTCCTATTACAACAGGATGTGACCTCTATATCAAACTTTCAGTTCATTACTATAGGTAACGCATTAAGAGAAGGAATTTAGGGGAAATGTATACTCCCTATAATAAAATAAATAAATAAAGACATATCCAGCATCTGATTATTATAATTGGGTGAATGCTGTAAAGCATTCAACCTATTGAGTTCCTGTTTCTCTTTATTCTTTATACTTACTTTATTCTAGTTGCTCCGTTTTTGTCCTTTAACTACTTCCACAATTTTTGTGCTATTTTCACCATTCAAATTTTAAACTATTTCTGCTAATTCCTGTTATGACTTTTGGTAATTACACTTTTTAAATTATTAAGCTTTTTATGCAATTTTTTCCTATTGAAATGAATGGGAACTTTCACAATTCTGCTAAAACTTGCTTGTTTTTGAAACTGAACGCTACTTCCAC
>VURO01008668.1:3352-16557 GCA_015108175.1 Pelvicachromis taeniatus
TATTGTGTGTGTATCTTTTATTTTTCCTCTGAAAATGTTCAAAAAAACTTGTTGGTCGTTAATAGAAAAACACAATTATAATCTGGACTAAGAAACTGGTCTTTTAGCACTCGGTGCAAAGTTTCTGGCTAAATAAGTTTGACATTGGATTTATTTTTTTTTTTTCCCCCTCCAGCTATGAGAAGGATGTGCAGTTGTTCAAAAGCAAAGTGGTAGATAGTGTGAAACTATGCAACAGTCATCTTTTTGATCAGCCGAAGATCGATGATCCCTACGCAATAAGGTCCGTCAACGGTCCATTTAACATTCTAGCACCCACCACTATAAGAAAGTGTATGTGTTGAAACTCTAAAGGGGAAATAAAATGTTTCTTGTGTTCAATTCGTTCAATCCTCTTTAACCTTTTGGTTTCAGTTTTTCCCCATGGAACCCAGCTGTACATGAAGAAGCAAAAGAGAGGATGTTCACATACAAAGTAAGTTTTGCTAAATTAAAGCTTTGGACTTTCGAAGCAGGAGAGGGTTCTCTATGTTCTGTATGCATCTCTGTTTTCTCAGGCGATTCTTGTTATGCAGCTTTTAATTTGTTATTGTTGCCCTAGAGACGACCTGAGGATCACCACAAGGCATCTCAGGCATCAGGGTTGTCTTGGGTAAAGCCTGGCTCGACACAGCCCTTCAGCAAAGAGGACAATCCTCCCCAGAGCTGAGCCTGCAATGTCAACATAGCACGTGGCCACTAGAGGGAGTCAGAAGCGTCAGATTCCATGCCACAGGCTTGCATCAGCCATCTGTGTGAAAGTGGAACATTGGTAGTTGGCAACTTTATATTAGCTCTTCACATTTATTGCTTGGCTTTAAAAGCTTTTGTAGGCCTCCTCAAAGAGTTTTAGAATAAGGAAACCCAGTTTGTATCATATTTAAATCAACAATGACAAATGGATGTGTCAACATCCTTTAGGGTAAGATGCAATCGAAGTGCATTCTCATTTTTTATTTTTATTTTTTTTAAATCCATTCACATATTTGGTTACATTATGACATACAGCTTCAAAAGGCTGTGGAAGATTTCATTCATTTATTTTCATTCTTATTGTTAAGTACAGTGGATTGCATGATCAATACCACTTGTTCAATTTGGCTCAGGACTGTTTATTTGTAAGACTTGGAATGTTTAATCATAGCTGTGTCAGTGGGGGGAAAAAAAAACCCTGTCACGTCCTCCTCTGTTACCAAGTTAGGTTGACATTTGCTTTATATTTGTGTCTTATTGGACAATGAGTTTTTTTTTATTTCCACTGTGTAAACGGTTGTCTTACTTTGCTCATGTTTATGTAAAGCAGAGTTGGCAAATATGGTTTTCAATGAGATTCTAAGTAAGCTTATGTATTTTGCCAGATTTGAAATAATTTTGAATGTTAGATATATCTATCATTGGTTATTAAAGGTTTGATGTGTAAATAATGGATTCTATGCTGAGGTTTGATTTTAAAAGACATCTGCATTGGTGCTCTGTAAGAGAATGGCTTTTTTGTTTGTTTGTTTTTGTGTAGATAATTGTAAATTACTCCCAAATAGATGAAGTTACTCTAAAATTACAGAAGTCTGGAAGACAAACACTTTTATTTTGATAAGGTTTAGTTATCTAGAACACACTGAACAGCAAAATATGATGGTAATAAACTGGGTGCTTCATTTTCTGTAGATTCAAGCCAGTGTCAGTTCGAACTTGAAGTCTTCATGCAGAGGGATTTGGCTTGATCGCTGTATTTGCAAATACTGTTGGAAAAATAGGTTTGAAATCGGTAGAAATTCCATAAATGAGCACAGCAGGTATGGTGGCCAAACTTGTTTGAGCTGCTGTAAAAGGTAAAGGTGTAACAAACTCTGTTATTCACATGATGCCATTTGGGCTCTTCAGAGGTCCTGATGTGTGGAACCATTTCTTCTTGACTGCTTAGATTTGAGCTCAATAAAAGGATTTTTAAAAGCTATGTTTTGTTTATATATTTATTCCAGTGTACGTTTATTCTGAACTAATGAAACCCTAATTGCATTAAAACCTATTTTAAACATAATTACTCAATACAGTTGCTGATACACAAAGTAGCTTTTTTTAACACTAGAAATGATTATGTAAAAGAACTACGTTCAAATTTGAATTTATTTATTTTAGCGAAGTATTTCACTCTGGCAACAGATGGCGTTATGTACCCACAGCTGAAAGCGTCTCTCCGGCTCCTGTCACGTTCGCACTGAGGACAGAGTAGGGTACATGTGCGAATATAAAACCTCTTCGGATTGGCTCCGGTTTAGACGCGGCCATCTTATGCACTCTGTCAACACAGCAACTTTACAAACGATGACATGATTTAATCAGCAACGCCCTGGCGCCGCCGTCCTCAAAGTAGTCACAGTTGGTGAACCGGTTTTTAATTTAACATGGAAATGAGTGATTTTGGCAAATTGTCAGCGGTCCAATCACAGAGGGAGTTACTAATATGCAAATGCGGCGTTATCACAGTCACGTCAGCAGCAGCAGAGCCGCTGTGCCGTGGTCGCCAGCAGGAGTACAACTAACAACACAGTAACAACTTCGCTAATACCACTCTGTCTTCATTGGCGTCTGGAGCCGCGCTTTGTGGTTCTTTTCAGGTAAGAAACTGCGCCAATTTCGGCGACTTTTCTGAGACGCGTTTGGACTTGCGGGCTTCTGTTTGATACAGTCAAGTAGCTGTCAAATTTCGGACAGTGAGTCAATGAGGGTCGCCTCAGCTGTCTGATGACACACCGCCTAGCTGGCTGTGTATCTTCCCTGTAGAAACAAGGGTGTTCAGGAGCCAAAAACTTGTTTGTTTTCTTTGAATTCGCATCGAAAGCGGCAAATACCGCCGTACTTTTTCAGAGTTTGACGCCTACATGTAAATGCGCGTGTCTCCAAAGTACTCAAGAAGGTGGGTTCTTCTTGGTCATGGTCCTGAACTGACAGCGACCAGCCGGGCTCAAAGCAGCATGGCACTTGAATGTGGACGCCGATGTAGTTAACAGTGTCAATACTTCGACAGGTTATTTGAAATGAAAACGAAAGTCAGGCGAGGATAAACTAGTCTGTTATCGCGGTCACAATCATTGACGACCTCTCCATCCATCTCCGGCCCCCTCCCCCTCCTCCTCCCCCTATCTTCTTCTGTGAGCAGCGTCACGACACCTTTTCAATCCTTAGGTTATACGGCTCGAGTGCACGTGCGCACCTCGACGAACAGTTTTATATCTAAAACTCAAACGTTCCACGTGCGTTAATTTGCTTTCCGCTCGCCGAGTAGTTGCGCTTAAAGTAGCGCAACACATTGCCGCCTCGTCGGCTTATCAACCACCGCGCTCGCAGAGGCTGAAGCCATTTCTGAGGGAAGATGAAGAGGGTGATATTAACTCTAGAGGTGAGCTCGGTGTCTTACTTAAACATGGTTGCGAATGGGCTTTGAAAACATCACAGATGTACCGCCATGTCGCCAACTGAGATACGTGGCCACTTTACCAATGAAAACCTCGGAAGTTTCCTAAAAGTGGACTGAAATGCGTCCGTAAACGCGCTTAGCTTTTGCTTCAACTTTCAGTTTAATTAATATTGTTTCAATTTTGTTAGTTTTACGCGGACATCTGTCCCAGAATTCAGGGGCAATTTTATAAACACAGTTCATGTTGATATTAGGCATGAGTTGCACGTGCTTGGATGGTTCTCTCAACGTCACAATTATGAAGGAAACAGCTGGAAAGCATCAGAGGGGACTGGTCTATGCCTCGGGGCCAGATGGGTGGCGTTTGAAGGCTAGCAGTGGCTTGGTTTAGCTATAGGGAACCTACATATAGATAGGGATCTACAGAAACTTAAAACTGACAAGTAATTGCATGGCAGTCACATGATTTCCTAATAAACATAATGATCACTAGAGAAAGCACTGGAAGAGCAGCCTAATGTGAAAACAGGAATTGCTTCATGCCTGTGTGAATTGACTTTTGCAGGGACCTGGTGGTTAGTGGGGAGAGTGGTAATGTGCATGGCAATGAGTCTTAGCAGGAAATATAGTGATAGTACAGTAAAGTAGATTTCTTTTCTCTGTATGTTTAATTTAAGATTTAAATATTGCTTTCAAAATTCAAAGCAATGGTATGAGGTGGTAAGAATGTTATGAATCGTTTGTTAATATATGACATTAGACATTATTCAGGTTTGACGTTAGTAACATTATAAAATCACTATGAAACTCGTAATGTAACTAGTGGAATTGTTTAGCTTGTCCTCTATCTTCAGTAGATTTCTAGTAGGAACAGCATGCAATTGTATTAATTATAACAATTAAAATTTTCTCTCTGTCCTTGTGTGGATTTTCCCCAGGTACATTGTTTTGCAGTCACAGCCTGAACACGTTGGTTAGGTCAAGTAGCATCTCTAGAATGGGGTGTGAACATAGTTATTTGTTAGTTATGTGTCAACCCGATGGTGGACAAGCAGCTTACCCGTGTACCCCACATATTGGCCTTGTCACTTGGGATGGCTTTAAACCCTTAGAATGGATAAGAAGGTCTATATGACTAATGGAAACCCAAACGGGGGAACCACTGGTAATTCTGAGAGTTAATGTAGACATTGTTGTTGCTATGGGCCAAGCAGGCTACCTATGCTGGTTCACCTTTAAAAAAGGAAAACTTAACTTGCATATGGAGAAGTTGGCTGTTAGAATCACTTAGTCAAAATGATTTTTTTAGACAGGCTTTTCTTATAGCCATCACAAAACAGCAGCAGCAGCTGGGTAACTGCCAGTTAAACAAGAAAAATTAAACTTATGATTTTCTGTCTTTCTTTGGGAGTAATTTTTTAGTTTATCGGCTTGTGCATATTGTTCTGTTTTTGTTGTTGTTTTTTTGTATAATATTATCCATATTAAGCAGGACTTCCTGATAATAAATCACACATTCATTAGTTGATAGTTGAGAGCACCACCGTTTTTTTATGCTGGGAGAATGTTATGTTAAACCATTTACTAGCATGGCTATCATTTTAAATATATGCTGTGATAATCAGGGAAAAAGATGGCAGACAAAAATATGGGACAAATGTCTGTGCTCATTCGTGTGCCTGTGTGCATGTTAACTCAGCATAATAACTGACCTCGGTAGGCTTCTGTCATCTTCCGCTGGTCTGTGGTTGCAGAACACGCACATGCGCGTGCTTAAAGGGCCTCCTCTGCCTCTGTCCTTAGCTGTTGAAATTTTATCAGCTGTCTGCACCTCCCACACATTCTGCAGTAGCAGGGCAGGCAGCTTCATTGGTTGTGGAGGTAGGGGGTTGAGGCGCATTTGTGCGTATGTGTGTATTTGAAAAGGGTGGGGGTACAGGAAGAGGCACCTGCTGGTGGCTGGCGGTTGGTTTGCACCAGCTGCTTTGCTGCACACATGAAAGGCAATGCTGACAGATAACTGACAGTACCAAGTTTCTCCAGAACCATGACATAGCCTTCACCTGGATTTTAAGAGCTTGTATGTGTCAGATTGATAGGTTCGTGCAGTTTTAGTGCTCTCAAAGAATACATAATTGATGAGGAAATTGATGACAAAGTTCAATGTCGTGGACAAAAATATACATGATAAGCTGCTGTGTCATCTTTTAACTGGAAATTATTTGTGCGTGTGTTTAAAGGTTGATTATGCTAATACGTTTTTTTTTATCAAATAAAATCTGGTACAGGCCATAGATTACTAGCTGAAACTTTATCATCTGATATAAGTATTATAATTTATAATTCCTCTCTCTTTTTTAGGGCAGGAAAACTATATAGTCGGCATGCTGTAGCTCTACAGAGAGGCATTTGGGGACCAGTTTGGATCCATTGGTGTTCCAGAGGTTCCAGTCACCCTCCAGCCTCCACTATGGACTTCTTTAATGACCCCAGCCTCTTTGGTGGAGGTTTGGAAGGGCTGGATGAGGATGACTTCTCTTCAGCACCATCACTCGTGGATGAGCTAAATCTTACTGCTGACTTTGAACCGCTCCAAGTAGAGCCTCTTGGCCCTGGGAAGCATCAAGACATGATGCCACCAGCTTCTACCCAACAAGCTATGCCTAGTTACAACCAGTCAATGGGTCATTACATTGACATTAAGGCCAATATGGCTCAGGGTTTTTCTGGTTCTCAGGGCATACGTGAGGGCATGATTACAGAGCAACATGGCTCATACCATAATGCTCCCATGAGTCAAGTTCCTCAATCCAATGGGCTCTTCTGTAACAGTGGCAGTCCGATGTGGGGTAACCAAGACCAAAATGGGAACATGTACCAGGCCTTACCTCAACAGCAGCTTTGTCATCAACAGCAACAACTACAAAGCCAGCAACTTCATGGCAGACATCAAACACAGCACCATCCCTGTTATCAACAAGAGGAGCAGCAGCACAGAATGCGACAGCAGCAGCTGCAACAACAGCAAAGTCATCAGCAACAGCTGTTAAACCAGCACCAACAAATTAACACACAGGCTGTGTCCCTGCAGCAGCAGCATCACAATTTCCCGTTTCACCCGGGAGGTCAGTCCAGCAGCCAACAGCATATTCACCACACTCAGCAGCAGGTTCAGCACCAACTAACTGTGAGAGAGCAGCAGTTCCATTCAAGAGCTCTTCCAAGTAAGCATTATTTGGAAAGTCAGAATGCTTCTATGAGTGCAACTTGCTTGCAAACACAGCCACAGCAAGGTAACTACCAGTTGGTCAGGGAATGTCAAGCGTTCCCTGGAACAGGACTGGAAGAATCTAACCTGTCCTTCCCCATGCATTCATCATCTTTGGTTCATTCCCTGCCCACATGCTCTGTCAGTTCTGCCAGAGCTTATCAACCAACTCAGTACCCTACTTACCCCGGGGAGCCAGAATTACCCAGTCTCAATGAGCAATCTTTGTCCTCAGCCTCGGTGTCTAGGCCCAGCAACACCAGTGCACCCCTCATTTCTACAATCCCTGAACTTACAGGGACACCATGCCAGTTTTCATCCACTGTACATTTGAGTCAGCAGCACACTAGGACCCCAATTAGCCAGGCAGGGGAATGTCCTTTCCGTGCAGTACGTTGCTCTGGAGAAACCCAGGGAAACTGCAAGTCATCTGGGATGTTTGGTGAATCTATGCGATCCTACCCCAACATCACCACCCACCTGCCTTCTGAGCAGCCTCAGAGTTGCAGGGTTATCAACACTAATGGATACCAAGCTTTGGGAGACAGCCTTTTACCATCAGCAGCTCATGATGAAGACTTGGATGGCCTGGAGCCTCCCGACCTTCTGCCTGACCTACTGCCCCAGCTTGAGCATGCTTTTAAGCAAGAGGTCAAATCTAACTGCGGCTGGACTGATACTACTCAGGAGATGGGACTTGAGTACAGGAAACCCTCACCCATTGAGTACAGTGAAGATAAGGTAACACATTTCATTCATTTTGTTCCTAAAGTATATGTTTAAAGCCACTGCACTGATCTTTATATATAATCACACATTCCATACTTAACACCCACTTCTGAGTTACAGTCATTGACAAGAATGAAAATGAATAAGCTGAATGAAATGAAAAAGTGATGTGTTGAATTTGACAATTTTAAATATTGTTTTCTTTATTAATGGAGAAATATTCTCTTCTGTGCATGTTATGGCACAAAATCCAGCCACTAATATAATGCTTAGCTATCTCAGGTAGAACATGTGCTTGAAAACCTGCAATCAACAGTGGAAAGGGGAACGTGCATCTTGGGCAGTCTGAAAGCTATCTGAAAATGATAATGGTCAGTCCAACCTGGCCTATCTGTCTGGCCAATGCACTGACAGCAGCTCAGGCCTGATTAGGCTAAGAGTGGCAGGAGAGTCTTCAAGACTTAGCTGTAAGCATACTTAGGGCTATATCAAGATGTGGGTCAGGGCAAGCCAGAAGCACTTGCACACTGCCTCGCTGGAGTGTGGGGGAGGTTGCATGCTGTTGTGGTAGCTGCCACAGTTTCTGTGTGCGTGAGTGCGTGTGCACGTGTGAGAGAGTGAGCGGTAGGAAAAGAGCACGGTGAAGGAGAGTGGTTAGCACTTCAGAGCGGGGGAGGGGGTTTGAGAGATGGAGAGGGCAGCAGCTCATGGAAAAAGGAGAGCTTAGGAAAGAAAGGGAGGGAAAGAGACAGAGAGGAAGAGCATGACAGAGAGAAGAGAAGCGGAGGGGGAGGTTGGGTGAATGCATTAGCTGGCTGTAACAGGCTTCAGGCGGTTCCTGGACCTCAGATGGCTTGTAACTTAGCAGCATCCATCCACTACCATCGCCCATGAGTGACACATGACCACCAGCTAAAGCCACAGACCTTTCATCATGCTCTGCACACTTTATGTGCATACGTAGATAGAAACATATTTATGTGTTCTCTTTTGAGAACATTTGTGTTATATTTCAGAATTTTTGTTACTAAAACAATGAAAATAATTTTTTTGAAGACACACTTTACATATAGGTACTTTTTTTTTTAAATCATAAAAGCACTTGTGTTTCCCATGGCCCTCTACTGACAAAACATCTCATAGCCACTAACAGTACAGAAGTGTTGTTTGGCAATATTGTACCAACCTCACCTTTGTCTGTATCTGCACTTACCTTAGTGTTGTAAACACTTATATTACTACAATTTTACAGTATGTGTTTGAGTGACTCATTTAAATCTCTGTAAACAGGGACTTCTTACTAGCAGCAGGTCCATTATGTCCCCCCACTTTTAAAAGCAAATATATGCCCCAGAGCCAAAACACAACTTGTGTTTTGAGTAGCTCATCTATACCCCAGCATTCAGCAGGTGATAACAAAACTGGTGCTGTGCCTAAACCAGAGCTCATCCACACAGGCCATTTGCTCATCTGCAGAGGTCCTTGATTGAAATGGGGCCATGAACCACAGCCATATGAACAAGCCTCTCCCTGTCTGTGTCAACATCCAGCCCTGTGTTGATGCTTACAGGCTGACTGTGCTATTCATGTGCACTGATGTGTGAAGAGCCTGCTGATAGTGTGTTTGCTGAACAGGCAAGGCATCAGGGGATAGCGGCCCACTCTTCACTCCCCCACAGTGAATGTGGCTAATTAGGATTTCCAATGTTTGTAATGATCAGCTACAGATGTAATGACCAGCCAGGGTTAAGATTTAAGACTTAACACAGGTTTCAATATTCTGAACTTTTACATAATTAAATAAAATTTCAATGTTCTGTTGAAATAAATTTTAAATCAAACAAGAGACCTTCTTGCAGTGGAACCAAATCAAATATCATGTCTGTCAGCATACTGACATTAAATCAGTGAGATAGCTTTGGTTGTCCCCTTTGGCTTAGTGGAAGGGGAGCCCATCCCAGCTGTCACAGGGTGAGAGGCAGGGTACACCCTACCTGGTAGCCATTTCTGCATTATTACATAAGCAAAGGTTGAACCACACCTGTTGTGGTTTTTGCTACATACCTGTGAAGTTTCGTGACTTGGTTTTGCATGATTGTGGCACTGTAGTGTTGACAAAAAACCCCATAAACGGTTGCCAAACGTATTCACATTTTGTCACAGTGACAAACACAGACTCACAATGTGAAAATTAGTATTTCAGCTGCTAGTGACTAGATATGTCTGTAGAACTCTTGCTTGAGGTCCATGAAACAATTTGGCAACATTTATTCAAGGCTAGGCACTGATTCTGATGATTCTAATTTATTTGGTCATTGGGTAATTGTTTAGTTTGTTCTTAAAATATGGGTAAACTAAAATATACCTTTCTTCTGGTCATTTCATCTCTACACTAAATTGTAAGTTGCAGTAAAGAATCAATCTGATCATAATACATTATTATTTATTTTTTCAGAGGTGGGAAAATTTGGAGGGTTAATCTCTAATTCACAGTGTCTTGATCCAGTAGTAAAAACAATAATGAAACTGGAGCTAATGATGACTGTGGATTTTACAGTGTTAGAAATGTAGTAGTTGGTACCAATACCAATAGAACTAAATGATTTACAATGCCAAATTCAGTTGTACTTAAACACAAACTCCCTTGTTTGGTTGGGGGTGGCTGGAGCCTATCTCAGCTAGAGGCAGAGTACATCCTGGTCAGGTTGTACACAGAGAGACAGAGAACCATGTCTTTGGACTGTGGGAGGAACCCCCGAGAGAACCCACACAAGCACAGGGGAGAACATGCTCTTTATCCTTTATGCTCTGATGCAACAGTGCTAACCACCACCTCACTATGCTGTCCTGGCCTACAAATATTGGTTACATTATGTTAGCTTAAGCATTTAATGTTAACCATTGAAAAATATATAAGTATATGGAGTAAAAATGATTTCAGAATATCAGTCTCAAATGTCTTAAACAAAATAGTAGCAAGCATTGTTTCAGGATAACATTAGAAAGGTAATACTGTGGATGTTGTCACTGTGAATTGAAACGTACTCAATTGAAAATCTTTGAGGAAATCTGGAGGCTTGTCTTCACTAAATTGGAAGTATTTCGTCCCTTTGTGCAAAAACTAAAATAGCATCGTTTGGATATTGGCTTTTGTGAATCAATTAAATCAATCCCTTGGTCCACTAACGCAACCCACCCTACTCTAAAAGCACAAAGTGCTTCTATAGCTGAAACTTTCTTTCTCATCAGTGAGTCAGAATAGAGCTATTGCAACTGCTACACTAGTCACTATTTTTCACATGTTGTGCCATTTCTAGTTATGGCTTTGCTTCCTTCTTCTTCAGCAGGTAAGGCTAGACTAGAGTACTTGTAACCATGTGCTTCCCCCTGCAGTTCTGGAAGAGTAACCACCTCAGTCAGTACACTGCCAACATAGACATCAAACGTTCAACAGCCTATGACACTGGATAAATGTAATTATTTCAAACATGACTTTATCAAATCAATTCAAATTTCAATGGTGAGTGTGACTGCATGGTTGATGAATATAAAATGAGTATTCATTGCAGTCTTGTCTTTGTATTAATTAATACAATTTACTGACAGCACTAGGGTTGCCAGTAGGCCGATACTTACAACACCATTTAATATCAAAATTCTACAATATCATTCAATATCATAATTCTGAAAACATTATGGTAATTGTTGTTTTTTTCTCCTAACTTTATTGGATCACTGTACAAAGGAACAGGACAGATGATTTAAAAAGGTCAACATTTATATCTCTTTCGATATATAAGTTATATGATTATCTTTTTTAAAAAAATTTTTTTAAGAATACCAATATATTGTCTAACCCTGTTTTTAAACCAGCTATCGACTAAACTAGCTAGCAAGCTCTAGCTGATAGTGTAAAAAACTACCTTTACTTCAAAATGCTGCATTGTGTGTGTTGGTCAGCCAAGGCTTATACTACAAAACAAGTTCAGCTTATCCAGGATATCTTTACATTATCTGGCTTCACTTCACATAACAAAAGTGGTTAGGCTATGTGGTCATACGAAGGTGGTTATCAACCTAAAAATATACTGAAGGTTTCCCAATACAAGTGCAAAAACATTCACATGAAAGGTGTAGCATTGGCAGCATATAACCAGTCACAAACAAGGACAGCTCTACATTATAGGTCTAAATTAGCAGAGTGGCCAGTTTTATAAAGGAAGGTATGATGATTCTGAGTTATTAGAAAAATATTAAGAGGGTAAATGTATATAATACAGGCCCCAAGTAGTATATTTGATGCAGACATAGGAGTAAATGTGTGTGTGATGGACTGAGCACTGAAGGAAATTCTGGCACAGGTTAAAGTTCAAAATAAAGGTTTATATTTAACCCTTGACTTGATTAAATCGTACAGAAAAATAATCTAAATCTTGGGCCCATAAAAGCGGTCAAATTAAGAAAACACTACTCAAAAGTTGATAACAAATAATACTGGTAATTCAAACAAACTGACATGACTAAATGAGACAAAGGAGAACTTAAATAGATTCTCTTAAATAATATCTGAAACTAACATAACAAATTCCAATTCCCTCCCATGATCCACAGTTATGGTATGGGCCAATTTGCCATTCTCCATATAGGCTTGCTCCGCCCCTCTTCCACCTCTTAGCCCATCAACCAAGGGACCAGAGCAGCTTCAACTGAGGTAATTCAGAAAACAGATTAAATCATACATAACAGTGTAAACTAAAATGTGCGCACTTATTTTAGAACACAGTATTATGTGAGTATGTAAATTAATTCTAAACCAAACCAATTCTTTATTATCCTGTAAATTAAATCCTATGTCTAAACAAAGAAAAATATAAGTGTAATGTTATATGTAAGCCTCTACACTGATGTTTGGTACATCAGTGTAGCTGTACATTGTGTGGCTGTTGCTGCAGCCATCACAGTGTGTAATAGGAAATGTTAGTATTAAAAGCACTATGTGAATATATGAACTTTGTGTGTTCTAGTTAGTAAAACTGAAAAATACCTTGTATTTTTTTTTATCTATTTAAAATCAGAAAGAAAACTGGAAAAAGCATTCACACTAGGGTTGGGCAAAACGATTATTTTCCGAATTGATGAATCTAGTGATTAATTTTTCGATGCATCGATTAATCTAATGATATACATTACTGCTAAGAATCTTAAATTAGTTTTGCATTTACAGAGGTTGGGTGTTTATCTCTGTCCTTGAGTGAGTGTATGTCTACGTGGGGGGTGTCTGTAGTAAAAAAGTTGAAAACTTACGATCGTTTTATGATCGGCAATTTCCACCTTACAAAGCCGGCAAACGATTGAATCACTTCCTTTTCGGTTAAAATATCCCCATACTGTAGAACTGCGTGTTCGGGGGGCGTGGTTTAAGTCGACATGTTACCGCTACTCGCTGCCGCCATGTGTTTTTTTGAAAGTGACGACGCATCGACGCAAATTATTTACGTCGACGTATTTTATGCGTCGACGTAATCGATTATGTCGACGCGTTGTCCCAGCCCTAATTCAGACTTGGACATTCACTCCTGGGAAGATTGGCAAATACCTTAAATACAAAATTTTTATGTTTCTGTAGTGGTTAATCCACCATTATGTGTGAAAGCTCTTTTATCAAAATTATATTTTTTAAGAAATATTGTTGCTATCCATGAATTTTTAATTTTACTGTTTTATATAAAAGCAGGATAAAAGTAAAGCACAGTA